>VUQK01043584.1:9712-44730 GCA_015106715.1 Bujurquina vittata | reverse complement strand
GTCACTGCGAGCCGGTGAAGATGGTAGAGCCTGAAGCTGATCGTTGCTGAAGAAAAACCGTGCTGAGCCGTGGATCTGAAAGGTGAAGAGTTCCAGTTGATGCTCACTTTGGGCTGAAGATGAAACCCTGAATAAACACTGAGACCCCCACCTCTTTAGTTTGCTTTGCAGAGGTTGTATTGCTCAGAGCAGACTCCAGAGAAGCAACTAATGTTCCGTGTACAGGTTGTCCACTGGGGTACCTACATGGAAAACATACTGCAGCTGTACATCTTATTCCCTTATATGTATGAAAACACGATATTGACTTAAATGAGCCAAACAAACTCACAGCGCTCTTACGGAGCCTGAGAGCTCATCTCCAACGAGGACACGGGAAGGTGTCTTCACCAGAACTTCAAAGTGAGGGCGCTCTGCAAGTGTACACGATATTTTTAGTAGGTTTGCAACTCAGTTTAATGGAGCAGAATCCTGCCTGCAGAAGCGACATCATAAACAGAACTGTTTGATGATGGCGTTATGAAGGTCAGTTAATGCAAGAGTTACAGCAGGCCATCCACCGGAGAGACAGGTGTGTGTGTTTAACCTGTGCTGCTCCATCCACACCTAGCTGACCAATCGAACGTATGCCATCGCAATAATATTGTAATAAAGTGGTAATTATGTTACCATAATGCTCCACGATGAACAGCCTCTCATCAGTCACGCCCTGCAAAGAAGATGGAAGAAAAAAACAGGATGATATTTTTCCTTGTTACAGCCTGCAGAGGGAAAAGGTTTCTGCTTCTAAAATCCTACATTCACTGAGGCTGTGACCACCCAACGTCCAAGAAGAGGCACCTCCGACAAATGGAATTCTTTTAACACAATTCCCAGATTCCCTGTGGACTCCCACCTGTCAATGACATTCCCACTGGGATCCTGCATGCGACAAAGGAATATCAGTCAAGGTTTCCACCAAACAATGCCCGAGTTAAAAAGAAAGATCTACTGAGCTCCTCGGACTGTGTTCCTTCACACAGCCCACAGAAACCTACCCGTACAGAGACGTCCACTCCGCCTTCGTATGGACGGTTATCCCACTGAACGGACACCACTCGGACTTTGACTGTGTCCCCTGGACCGTAGCGCCATCTATCAGTTTGG
Organism: Bujurquina vittata; assembly: GCA_015106715.1. Lineage (NCBI taxonomy): Eukaryota > Metazoa > Chordata > Actinopteri > Cichliformes > Cichlidae > Bujurquina > Bujurquina vittata. Next base: position 43,584 of record VUQK01043584.1, on the reverse strand, counting down.
ATGAAGTTGGAAACGTTTCTGCGACTGAAGCTGAGGGTGGTGGTGTTGGTGAAAATGACGCTGTTCCCTTTGTAGCCCCACACCGTCAAGTTTACTAGGGAATTCTGGGTCAAAGAGTCAGGAATCTGGAGCGATGGCATAAATGTTAACACACTGATTCTAGTCAGACTTGGACAGAAAGGAGGAAGCGATACTCACAGGAGGAAGTGTGAGGACACTGGTCAGACCTTTAACACAGAAACATGTTTTAGGTCTCTACAAATTCATAAGACATTAAAAAAAATGGAGCTGGGTGGAATCGCAGGATCACCTTCTCGGAAGTCTTTGGTTTGAGATACTTTGGCCCTGCCATTTCCCACTTCAGCTGTCACCGTGCCGGGGAAGTCATCAAAAACAGTGACAGCCAGAAGAGTTGGCGTCCCAGCATGCACCACCTCTGGACCTGAGATCAGATATGAAGCAGCACTGGCACAGAGGGAAGAAAGGTGTGTTACAGGTGAACCGGTTCTCCATGAGTTCATTAGCTCTCCATCAGGAAATGACCGTGGCCATATTTGTAACAAATTACTCCACTCACCCGGATGAATCCTGCGTCCAACCAGAAACAGCAAAACTCACAACTTTCCAGCACACAGCCAGGGTCCAGATTGTGTTCATGTTCACACTCGGTCACACTTTGACTGTCTCTGACTCAAACTGCCCCACTGTCCTCGACCTGAGAGCAACAAAACTCCTCCTCCTGTCCTCGTGCCAATGTCCCGGGGGCGTTCTCACGTTAAGATGCATACGCATTTCACTGTTACACACACATACACAACACATAAAGCGAGTAGGAGCCGTTCACACACTTAATACCTTTGCCTGGGGGGGGACAAGTGCTGTTCGTCCATTCAGAGCCTAACCCCCACCCCCCTCCAAAGCCCAGAGAGAGACGCAGAGGTGTCATTGTATCCATAATAAGGAGAAAAATAATGTATTGAATGTCACCAGGAACACAAACCAGCAGTTTTGTCCTTTGAGGTTATTCAAATGTAGGCGCCACCAATCAAATCTGCATTAAGCAAATACTTTGCTACATTATGGGACCCTCACATCAGCATCATAAACAGGCTTGACATTTTAATTATCTTGTGACAATAAAGGACCGCAGGCCAGCGGTGTGTGTGCACGAGAAAATGATGAGTGTGATCCGGCAGCTGTGTAACACACTCCCTGTCCTCCACTGATCTCAGCCGCTTTCAAACTCAAATGAGGCTGTTTTTTATATAATTGCTCGTTTAGACTTTTAAACCAGTGTGACACAAAAATACAGGTTCCACAGAGAATCAGAGGCAAAAATAGCCTCGTGGCGATTATGAGTTGACATTATGGGTGCACACTGACCACGTTTCAGCCACTAAGCAGTAATTAAAATGTTTACTGAGGAACAGCAAGGCCTGTGCGAGCTCAGTTTGAGCAGCAGGTGGCAGCAAAGCCAAGGCTAAAACCCATTCAAACACAAGCTCCTCCCAGTTTAACACAGAGGCGATGAGAACGCTCCAAAAGCCCATAAATGGACGTTCATGTCCATTCTTCTCACTGCAGCAGCTCATAACTGTAAAGATACCACACGGCACGTTCGAACCATATACAGTTTATTTCTTTGGCAGCATTTTTCACACTAGTTACATACAAACATACTTTACAATGTGAGGAGCATTTGATTAATTTTGGCAACAGTTTTCAACATGTCTTAAAAATACCAGCTGTGCACGAGCGAGGATGCAGGCGTGAGGTGAGGCGGTGTTGAAACCGGATGTGCAAGCTTGTGTGGGCTTGTATTTGCTTTTGTAAGGCACATCCCTGAGAGACGGAACAGCACTGGCTCTCTGCAACAACATGGAAGCACTTTGAGTTTTTGACCACGCTGTGTTTTTGTCTCTGTGAGGAGACGCTGATGGCTACTCAGAAACAGAAACTCTGCCGAGGCCTCGCAGCTGAATGCCTGCACGGCCTTCACGTGACTGCAGAAACATCCCTACTGTTACGTTCTGATATCAACAAAGTGCTGACAAAAATCGTGTATTTACAGAGTGCTAAAAAGGTCCAGAAAGGTGTGGAACCCTTACAAAGCATCACATATAAAAGCAAAAGGTTGCAGATTTGGCAGAGGACATAATCTAATACAGTACTTTGGACCGTAAAGTACCAGTGTGGAGACATTTACAGCAACTCAGCTTGCACAAACACTTTCCACAGAAGGATGCTAAAAAAGGTTCCACGTAACGGGGAGTTCTACAAGCCGCTCAGAATAATATCCACTTGAAAAGCTCTGCAGCGTGCCAGCTGAACAGAAAGGACCAGAGTCCACACAGCTTGGGTCCATCTGTGCGTGCATCTTTTGGTTACAGGCTTTTTGCCACCGTCACTGCTGTTTCAGGAACAAAGCGTAGCTTTAAATCTACGTTTAACCACCCACCAAAAGCAGCATTCGGGGGACGATTGTTATAAACGTGCTTCTTTCAGAGATCTTCAGTATCCTCGGTGGTTGGGCTGTTTGACAGCACCGCCAGCGCTTACATCTCAAAGTGGCGGTACATGCTCTCCACGTAGCTCAGAACCCGCTGCCAGTCGGGACCGCCTGCTCTCAGCATCTCCTCTACCGTCTGTTAAACAGACACATTTATGAGCACAACACAAACAAAATCCATTGTGTGTGTAATGGGAAATTAGTTAAAGAAAGTCTTACCAGAGCCTGGGAGATCCCAACGCTCTCTCCTGTTCTGAATGCTAAACTGAGATTCTCCTTCTACGAGGAAAGAAACAAATCGATACGTTTAACAAATAAGTCACTTCCCCCCCATCAGTCACATGGCCGCCGGGCACTACCTTGTTGTCAGGACTCAGGCTGCTGTAGGGGACGTGCGAGGGGAGGTAGGTGTGGTAGACGGCGCAGAACGCGAGCCCATCGGCCCAGCTGCTGCTGAAGTTGGTGATGTCAATGTTCTGCGTGAGCAAGTGAGGTTCAGGGTTTTAATGGACAACAGTCGAGTACTTCTCTGAAGCAGCAGCAGCAGCAGCATCTCACACGTTTATCAGGTCAGGGTTTAAAAACCCCATAAAATGAAGTCTGAAGTGCACTTTTTAAATCCTTTATTTAAACAGGAAGTCTCACTGAGAACAGACACACCTGTCTACAAACACAAGGACACACTATACATGTTCATAAACCACTACAAGAAAGCACGTGTACGCGCACGCACACACACAGACAAAATTGTTGGACCTCCCATTTAAGAAAGCAAACCCACAAACAAAAACCAGTGACTGAAAAAACTAGACACTGACAAAAGTCATAGTAAACAAAAAATTACTGAAAACTCTTCAAAGACAATGCTTGTGTCACTTGAGACTGTCAGACCAACCTGAGCACGAGCCTGTGACTCGATGCTGCACACAAGATCAACAGGACCCTCAGAGCCTTCATCAGGAACTCTGTGGGGATGTGGAGAATAACACTAGAGGCCAGCTTCAAGTCAAAATCAAGTGCGGGATTTACCAAGGAGATGCTCTGTCTCCACTGCTGCTCTGCATAGACCCGAACCCCTCAGCCAGATCATTGATAACACTACGGCTACGGATACCGACTACAGAATGGAGCAACCATCAGCCACCTCCTTTACATGGATGACATCAAGCTCTATGCCAGGACCAAACGAGACCGTGATCCACACCACACAGATCTACAGCAGTGACACTGGAATGTCATTCAAACCTGGAGAAGTGTGGTCAGGAAAATGGGAACCATGAACAGGCCGCTAGGAAAGCTGCAACCTCCAAGTACCTGCAGAGAGTAAGGCAAGTCCTGAAGAGTCAGAACAAGATCCACGCAATCAAAACCTACGCCCTGCCGGTCATCTGATACCCTGCTGGGATAATAAACTGGCCAAAGGAGGAGACAGAAGACATCAAGACAAGAAAGCTCCACCTGGAGGGTTTCACCCCAAATCCAGCACCCTGAGACTGCACGCTGTGACAGTGTCAGAACCACTATCCTAGATGAAACAACAGAAATCCAAGATGGCCATAAAGGATCAGGTGCTTAGTGAGTACCTCAGGCAGCAGAAACCCGAGAAAGAAGAGGAGGAAGAACGGGAACCATCATGGAAGGACAGGTCTCTGCACGGCATGTACCACCAGCACAGAGCACAGAGGAACTAATGATGGCAGCGCAGGAACAAGCTCTGAGAACAAGATCGACAGATGCTGGGGTCTACCATACCAGGCAAGACCCCAGGTGCAGGCTCTGCAGAGACGCCCCTGAGACATAACAGCAGGGTGCAAGATGCTAGCAGGGAGCATACATACATACATAGAACGCCATAACCAAATGGCTGGAATAGCATACAGGAACATCTGTGCCGAGGATGACCTGGAAGTCCTGAGGTCAAAACTCAGTGGAGAACATACAGATTTAGAGACTCGACCTGAACCTGGACGAAGTGCATGTGAGCTACATATAAAGGCAGGGTGGGGATCACCTTGTAGCCTTGGGTTCGACTCTGACACCAGCGGAGCAGCGAGTTTCTCTTGGAGCCTCCGTGGCGACGGAGCAGCAGGTTGAACCCATCCTGGGACCTGAAACCCACAAATTTAAAGCGGTCGGTATGAACGGGCACACAGTGGAGCCGGTAAGAGAAGAGAATACATGTACTTCAGTTTCCAAAGGATGTGACCGTTGGGTTGGTCTGATCACAGTGTGTGGACTCACTTGGCGGGTGGCACCTCAGCGAGGGCTGAATTATACTTGTTCAAAGACTCCTCACGTTTTCCTGCACACATGAGAAATGAGAATTACCCAACAGCATAAACTTCTGTATGCTTACAGCTGCGTCCCTTCATTTAAAAAGTACTTTCAAACTTTTCAAAATGAACTAAAGACAAAAAACATAATGTGCAGAAAGAACCGGACTTTGTCTGAAGAACATCAACTGAGACTGAACTACGGCACATGTGTACCACAATACTGTGAAGCAAGTCCTTTATTTAACCGTCATTATTTACAGGCTGGTAAAAGGAAAAGCATCTTCAGGAAATGAGGGTCAAAGGGTCATGAAGGTCAAAGAGAAGACGACGTTTCAAACTGAAGCCGCCGTTCCTGAAACGGCCCCTCCAGGCCGACTCTCAGACCCCCGGCTTTACAGCAGAAAAAAAAAAAAGTTTAGGGCTCCAATGTCTTTCATAACTACACAGTGGGTGAAATTTTAAATTTATTAATTAAATCATAAAGTTATGTATTATTAGGGGTGTGACCTATACAGGTGAAGGATGACAAAAGCAGCTCCGTCAGAGTCCTTTAACTGGGTTCGGTCTCCTACGGTCTCCTCTGTGATACCCATGAGCAGATAACTTGGCCCCCCTCCTTCATCTAAACACTTCTGCGCTAAACAATTAAATATGGTGAAGCACATCTTGTGAGTCTTTTGCGGACAGGTGTGAGAAAGTCAGACTCGCTCACCTGCGTCGGTCCTCGACCTGCTGTCGGGCCTGTCCAGATTTCGACCTCTTAACTGCAAAAAGTTCTTTTAAACACAAACAGGGAGAAATATCTAATGAGGTATAACAAAGCGTGTGCATGCACTTCCGGATCAACAACCAAATGCTAATGAAGCAACTTCCTCCACATAGATCTCACCTTATTTGTGGGCCCGGCTGTGGCAGCACAATTGGACTGGGAGGTTCCATTCAGCGTGCTATCAGACTCTGAGGAACTGGGTAATCTGGACAGACTTCTGCAGGCAGACAGACCAGTTCAACTCTTTGGACCTCAAACTCAAACTGAACCGTTCAAAGTGCTTAAGTGGCCCCGTTATTGCAATTAAAAAGAAAGCACAACCTGGAAACTGCACCTGCACAGAGCTTTAGCTTTGAAACACCTGCATTAAAACAAAGAGCAGCAGAAACACCGCTTTTGATGCATTTCCAAGGATGCATGCGATCAAACCTTTCGCTCACCTCGACCTCTCGGCAGTCACCATCCGTCGTGTTTCATTGGCTCGCACCCCCTCTCCACTCCTCTCCTCATTGGTCACATTTCTCAGGTAACGCTTAGCCACACCTTTACAGTCCATTTTGGCCTCTTCGTCAACAACACTCTTCACCACTTCATTCTGACTCCTACTTTCCAACCTGTACACCCCCCTCTCCCTGCCCCTGTGGCTTCCTTCCTTGTTCTCAGACTGGTTGGATTCTCCATTTGGCCTCTCAGGTTCATGGCAGGATGCCTGGGCTTCAGGCTTGCCTTGGACCTGGGTCACATCAGCCAGCTTTTGCCTGCTCTCCTTCAGCTCCTCTCTCAGAGTAACCAGCTGTGTGTCAGCCTCCTTCTGTCTCTGCTGAGCAGCAGCCAGCTCCCTCTCAATGTCTTTGTGGGCTGCTCGGAGCGCCGTCAACTCCTCTTCAGCCTCAGCCCTGAGGCGGTCTGCCACTGACACCGCCACCTGGAGGTCAGCCTGGAACTGCAGCCATTCCCCACGCTCTGACTGGGAAAGGAAGAGCACGTTTTAGCTGCAGGAAAATCTCAGTATGTCCAGCTAATTTAGGACTATTTGGAAGATCTGCATTTAAAAAAAAAAAATCCAAATTAGTGTCTCGCTACTTTAGGGCTAACGAGGCTACAGTGTCCATGCTCTGTGAGGGCACAGCTGACTTCTGTTACGTCAAACAAGCGCAGCAGAAGCTGAATGGAGATCATTAGTTTTGCAGAAAATTTGTCATAAAATAAAAACAAAAAGTTCAAGAAAAACTTGACATTGTTCAGTTACATTAGGCCAAAACTTAAAGGGTAACAATCAAAATCATTTTTACAGCAGAATCAAACGGCTCAGCTTTCCACACACAACGACTTCAATCAAACAAACGATCAGATATCCATTTGGCCCTCATTGCAACACAAGCTGAACTGCAACAAGCAGCAAGCCTCAGCAAGCAGAGGGCCGCCGAGCCGGCACGACCACTCGAGGGTTCTGCTCGCTTTTTCACATCATTTCTGGAAAACAACTCAAACCCGAACAGAAAAAACAAAGAAAATGTAAGCAGCACTTTGGGAGCTGGACCAAAGACTGCGTCTGTGACACCATCAGCGTGGCTGCGTTTTCTCCACACGGTCAAACTAAACTCAGTTTCATATCTTTGTGACATAAAAAAAGCTTTCCAGCTTTTATTCTTCGAGCGCTGCAGCCCCAGACATGCACAAACACTGCGCCCAGACAGCAAAACAGGCACTCGGAGCCAATGAAGCCAGGAGTAAACAATACCAGACTATTAAAAAATGTTAAGCACCCAACATCATAAAACCAAAGCAGAGGTGTGTGAGAAGAGTGGGAGAAGACAGGAAGGACAATCGAAGATTTAAGTCAAAGCAGTTCAGACTGTGGAGGAGCTGTGAGAGTGTGGAGGAGCAGAGGGGGTGGGCGCGCTGGTAATTAGATGAAGAATGGATGAAGATGTGGAGGAGGAGAAGGCGAGTCTGAGCCAAGCTGTTCCCTCATCTGACCACTGACTCAAGACCACAGCTGGACCTGATTACAGTGGATGCGCGCACACACACACACACACCCCTCCCTTATTCTTTCACGTCAGCATGAAAGCACATTGCTTCACTTTCTAACATATATCCATATATTCAGGTTCAGCACGTTTTCCCTGGAATCCTGGGAACAGCAGGACAGCGATTCCTGTTTGGAGGATTCTGACTTCTATATTTAGTGTTTAAAAAAACACCCGCCTGGACCTGAGAAATCTCGTCTTTACAGAGTCTTTGTTATCTGGATGTGGACACCAACTGGAGCATGTCTGTTTAAGGAAACAGGAAGGGGTGCTCCTCAGTTCACAGAGATAAGGGTGTGGACTGTCAGCACCAAGACGTACACGCTCGCTCTGTCCCTCGAGACCCGACCCGGTGCCCCGCTGCAAGTCCAGATGGAGCTCCAGCCTCGACAGGCACACAGGCACACATCTACGCTCTTGATGCAAATCTGACTTCCTGACCATTCCTGGAACGGGTCCAGGACACTTGAAGATTGCTGTGTGTACTACTACGTGTACTATTGTGTCCCTAGTTTACCTCCCCACCCAGTCCTAATGTGGGGAATCATCCAGGCTCAGTAACTGCTCCTTTCTCTAGCTTTCAGCAGGCTGTGGTGTGCATTAAAATACACTGCCTCCATTGCAGTCACACACACAAAAAATCTCTGCAAATGATACCCAACAATAACCTGGGAGAACCTGCAAGTTGCATATCTATTTGCATAATGCAGTTTGCTAGAAATTCAACACAATATGCACGCTTGAGTCCCTAACACACTAAATCTTGATTCTACATGCGATCAGTCTGTGCAGCCTGCAAGCACACTGAGCAGCCTGTGTGAACAGAGAGGAGCTGGAGATCATTCCTGGGAATTTCAGGCAGCATTCACCTGGAAGTGATTCCAAAGGCAACCACATCTCCAGGAGGGAACACAAATCTGACCATCCACCCCCACACAAACTCAAACACAGTCCTGAATGGAGGATTTTCAGTTTTGCTGGTTAAGATAACTGAAAAGCTGTCATGCTCATAAGCACAAACAGATGGTACATTTGAAAACATCCCGAGCAGTTCTTTGCATACTGAGTAATCATGTTCTTTCCCCGGCATTCAGTTTAACTACAAAGACCTGGAAATGCACTATGGCAGCCGGATCGACAGAAAGATAAAGAGCACTTGGACGAGTGGTGCTGAGGACGGATGAAGAAAGCACGTCGGAGAGGCTTATCTGTGCGAATGTGACTGGAAAAATAATGGCCACCTGAATTAGAAGAAAAGAGGGGTCAAAAATGGGGTCAGATCTAAAGTGAGAACGGCTCAAGGAAGGCGGGGGTCAGATGAAAAGATGGATGGAAGTGAATGCAGAATAGCAGGGCGCTGAGATGAAGACACCCAGAGGAAGGAAGAGATGAGAGCGAGCAATCGGGCCAGGTTAATTCCTGCGCTCAGGGTGGGGCGCCCAGCAGAGGAGGGAGGGAGGGGGGGGGAAGGTCTCTGAAGCCACAATCTTTGGTGCATTTGTGCATGTTTGCAAGTCTTGTTTCATCTACAGCATGCATGCACACACACACACACAGTAAAAACATGGCCACTTGGTCAGTGCGAGCTGCAGCCCCCAGCCCCCACTACCTCACCACAGAGCGCAACACAAAACAAGTTTTGTGTTGGAAACAGCCGAATGTGCTCCCCTCCTCTGCACTGCCCTCCCCTTCTCCCGCTCTGCACACAAAGGATCTCAGAGACGCTCATCAAGCCGAGCTTCAGCTCGCTCATATCATCCTGCAGCGGGCCCGTGCAAACACAGTTTAGGATTGCCAGGACTTCCATAACACTGCTGCCTCTCACTGTGTTAGCACAGGCCCTCTGAGGCTCAGCTGGCCCAGGCTTATATTTCTAGGCCCTTTACAAGGATGCGGGGAAGTCTGACTGTTAAGTAAAGACAGCTGGCATAGAGGAGGTGAAGAACAGAAGGGCTAGAAGGTAAAAATGGACAAATGGAATTCAAATCAAAGAATTCAAATGTGACAAAAACAAAAGAACAGCAGAGAGGACAGTGGGGGGAGAGAGACGGGGATGGGGGGGGGTGTGCACCGTTCTGTCGTGCTCCAGCTGGAAGCCTCCGGCTACATAAGGGAGGGTCAGGAATTGGAACGAATAACTGACAGGAAATGACTCAAGAATATCAGCATCCTCGTACGATCGTGCAATGAGTGAGCAAGTGAGCCGAAGAATTTGATGTCATTCTTGTTGCTGTCACGTTACTCGGCTCTGGGGACTCGAAGCCGGGCTGAGTGAACACAGCTGGAGTCCCGTGTGAGCAAAAACCACCTTTCAGGCTCAAAGTCCTTCACAATTAAAGGTGCTCACCTATTAGGCTGGCGCGCCTGAAGGAGCAGCAGTCCTACGAAGCTGTCTTTGCTAAACTTGTTGGACACAGCATGATCTCAGTGGCTTTCCTCATGTGGAAGGACAGCAAGATCTTCATTAGCACAGCTGCAGCTCTCAAGCAGAGACTTCAAGGCTTGTTGTTAAAGGGGAGTGGGGGGGGGGGTGATATGTGCTAGTGCTTCCTCTCGGCTCAGAGGTCATAATCCACGACTTGTACATCACTTCCACTAAACGACTGTGTCATGTATATGCAACACAGGACAGAGGAGAAAGGACTCAAACACTGATGTGTTTTCCGTGTCAGCGTGAATGGTGGTCGAGGTCTGATTGGCTCAGCCTTCGGGGTTAAAGGTCGATATTTCAGGGCCTCCAATCCAGCCAGTGGATATTCAGGCCACGACTTCCTGTTAAATGCATCTGTCCCTATATTGTTTCAAGACTCTATGCAGGCAAATGCATTCTTCAGAGGAACTGCAACTCTCATTATTACTACAAATGGAAGCCAGGAGGCATCCAGCACCAAGACGCTCACATCTCTAGATTCTGCACACATCATTTCATGACGGCTTTCTTTGGAGGAAGAGTTACGCAGACGATCAGTTAAAACTTTTATGCTCACCTCTAATGTGCTCTTCAGACTCTTCACTTCTGTCAGCAGATGCTTCAGTATCTCTGCGGGAAGGTCACAGAAATGTCAGACAGCATCACGTGCATGGAAAACACAAAAACTGGACTTGTCCCTCTTTAAACAGGTTCATGGTGCAAAGCTGTAGCACTCCAACAGCCATCCTGCAGGGAGTATTACTGCAGGACTTATTTGGAGGGGAAATATTGAAATACTAGTTCTAATTTCTCACCTGCTGTGCTAATGCTCCCGTCTTCACTGGCAGGGATAGCCACAGTTGTCTTACACTCCTCCAGCAGCTTCTCCAGTTCCTCGCTTTGGCCGTCTCTCGTTTCTCGACCCTGCGGCAAAGACTGGCTCAGACCGCTGTCCCTCTCTCTCCAGGTCGAGCTGCCCGCCACGGGTGAGGTCCCAGACAGAGAAGGGCTCTTCATGGGGCTGACAGCCACACTCTTCTCTGGGGTGACAGGAATCCTTGGTGTGGAAGTAGGAGGACCTCCATTCCTCCCTGCAGCAGCTTTCTCACTCACTGCCACAGCACCTCCTGGCTTGGCGTGCACGGGGCTAACTCCAGAGCTAACCGTGGAGCCGTTTGAACCGACTGGTGGCTGAGGCCTCCAATCAGGAGGGGGGCTGCGAGTGCTGGGAGTAGTCGGCGTGTCATGCTGCGACTTCTTCCCAGTGGGCCCAGTCACCGGTACCGGAGGTAGAGAGGAAACCAAGATCGCAGGGGAAGCTTGAAGCTGGGGGGCTCCGGCTGTGAAAGCAGCACCATCGCTCTGTGGAGTGGTGGGTGGGGTGTGGAAACTGTCCACTTGAGCCCCTAAAGAAAATAGGAATTATGAATACGGTGACGAGCTGTCAATCAAGGTCGTTATATTTCACTGAAACTAGATGTTTAAAAAGATTTTAGTTCAATAAAAATACGAACTCGACTTCTGAAAAAATTATGAACTTGGAACTAAAAATAAAATATAGAATGAAATAACTTTAGTTTAGCATCTGTTAGCATGGAAAAAATGTCATCACAGCTGATGGCTGCTGAGGCTTTGATGGACGTGTTCACTGACACTACAAGACTGAGTCAGCTGCTTGCCTCTGACCTCTGACCTGGAGCGCCACTGCAGGGGGACTTTTAAGTGCTCATTTCTTCATATTTATGTGCATGAATCACAGTTCCAATACAATCATTCTTATACTGAGCCTTGGTGCAGCTGCTTACTTCACACCCCCATCGGAAACCTTTTAGCTCCTCTTCCATGAAGTCAGCTTTCTTCTGATTGGTTGCCTCCTTGTAAACAGAAGGGCTGAACAGCAGCTGGGTGGGGCGCATTGTCTCACAGGCTGCACTGTGTGCCTGAGATGGCTCATTGAGGAGAAAACTCTGAAAGCAGGTGCTCAGATCAAGCCCGAGCTCACTGACCTCAGTCCCTGAAGCTTTGCTGTAACAATATGTGACACACCGTAAGGGAAAGCGTCACAGCCATCTTTAAGGTCCGTAACCGTCGCCTGACAATAACCAGCACAATAATCACACCAGTCTGCTGACACTGAAAACACCATCGAGCGAGCTGACTGAACACCACGGCCTTCACTGAGCAGCAGAAGGCCCGGGCCACGGCCCCTATGATGAATGCTGCAATACGAGCATTCCTCCAGGACTGCTCATCCGGAACACTGCTGTGATTCTCCTGGTTCAGGAACACACTCACACAGAGCACAAACAATTCCCATGTACTGACATAATATTCGCAGCAACGGGCCACCAATACATTTTCAAACTTGACACATGTTGATTTCCACTTTTCGGCATTCCTCGCCCATCACAGCAAGCACTCCGGAGGCTACAGGAACCCGGAGGCAGCGCCTCCTTCTCTCCTTTTCCTTGTTTGGACAAAAGCATGAGCAAAATGAATGTTTTTCCCTTCTTTTTCTTTCTTTAGTGATGTGAGATCAGCAGTTATGCACCACCTGCTGCAAGGCCAACTCACTGAGAAAGAATGACAGGACTGTCTAACAGCACTCTCATGCCAACCCCACTTTTTATTTCTTCATTCCAGACCTTAATGCGCTCGTCCAACCATGCGCATGGGCGGCAAGCTGACTGAATGAGTGTGTGTGTGTGTCAGATAGCATTAGGCTTCATATGATTAATCCGCTGCCCTTGTGCTGAGCTGGGGAATTCTGCCGATTCATCACAGCTGGCCCGGCGGGGCCAGAACGAATCACACGGGGACGCGAGGAGAATGACCACTCACCGAGCACCGCAGCAGAGCTGCCAAGATTCCTGCTGCAACTCAGCACGCACACGCACACGCACACACACACTCGCATCTCTGTTGCCTTCAGTTTCGTGATTACTCTTCATCCACCCTCACTTTTTGGGAATTCTAGTCTGCTTTCCCTGGATCACACTTCCGTGTCCTACATGAATCCGAGCTTTGTGGTCTCCTGGAAGTTTCTCCAAACAGTTCAAAACACGCAGCCATCTGTGCGCAGAGCCTTTCAACGCCACAGGGACGCACAAAGAAGGTTTAAGGGAGGCGATTGTGCCACCTTAAAGACAGTAAATGAAGCGTCTGCGTTTGAGGGCCGACCTACCTGTGGGTGCGTGGCTGTCCTTGGCGGAGAGGTTGCCCATTCTGCAGTAATGGAGTTGGGGCCGGTGCTGCGGCCCTGCAGGTGCTTGTTGCGCTTCCGCTCAGTCCAGATCACAGCGGCGGGGTGGAGGTGACCTGCACACAGCAAAGGCTGAGCTCCCGCACTGGTGTCCACCTCAGAGAGAATTCAGTGACCGCAGCTATGAATGGTGAAACCGACGCGGACTGAGGAAGTTTACGCGGAGTTCATGCTGCTTATTTGAATGATAGTAAAATCAGTGCGTTTACATAAAGAGGCTAAAACACACGAGAGCGCACAAGTGGAGGCAGGACGCTGCAGCGCGGCAGCTGCGGCCGGCTGTGACTGCACGGCAGTGGAGCACAAGCACTAACGAGAGTTGGTGATCTAAACGCTCACATCAGTGCTCCAACGTCAAAGCCTCAAACTCGCTCCAAGAGAAAAAAGCCACTCACGTCCAAAGCCACAAAATAATGTGAAAAGTCAGCAGAAGTGATACAAACTCCTGAAAGAGTCTTCCAGCTCCTTCGGTCCTGCGTCTGGGAAACTTCTCCTCCTCCTCCACGCTGCGCTTTCTGCTCAGCCGAGCGCACTGCTCCGCTGCTCCTCACCGAGAGCAGCCGGAGGCGCACGGAGAAGCGCAGGAGCGGCTCCCGCTGGACAAAGTCAGCTCCGAGCAACAGTTTGCTCCTGGAAGCATTTTGATTAAGAGGCAAAAACTTGTGTTTTTAGTCTTCACATGAGAGTCGAGCTGAACTGTGACCGACTGCAGCGAGCCCCGCCCGGCGTGTCCACTGGAGGGCACCGTTAACGCGTGCAAGGCAAACCTGTTGCTTCGACGTCGGGAAGCCCCGAAAAACGAGCCTGCTTTACATGCCAACATTTTCCTGCATGCACCGCCAGTGCATCTTTGGAGGAGTCGGTTGTGTGTTTGAAGCCGCTTTTCCTGGTTACACGTTTGCTTTCATCCGTCGAATTCAGCTAAAACCAGTTCTGCTAACCCCCAAAGGATAAAAACCTATTTTCAGAGGCCCCGGCCTGCTGTCCCTTTACTGCACATTTCATTATAATATCGCTCTCGACACACGGATATAAATGCAAACAAATGTTTATGTATTTATTTGACTCATTTATGGTCACGTTAGTCCTGCTGTGACAGACCAAAGAATCTTTTCCCAGCACAAACCGGACATTTAAATATAGTAAAAGGTATATTTACATGATATATAATAAATGATGGTAACTATTAACTGCTGTCAGCGGCCATGTGCTCCACTGACAAACTGTTGCATCATTAATAAAAAGTTAGATTTGCACATTGTGCAAAGTCTGACCTTTCATTGGGACTCCACTGGAGGTGTTTGAAGCAATTAAAATGTCTATTTTTATTTTTGTTTGTGCACCTATTTTGTATTAATCTGCCATCTCAGGAATTGAGATATCTGTTGGTAACCCTTGCATCACTCACAGGTCCGTGAGATCACTGATCGTCGATCAACGTTGCTTCTGTGTTTAGTCAAAAGCAGCGATTCCCTTCACACAAAAGTGTGAATAAAACTTTAGTGAGGAGGAGGAAGGAGGCAGAGCCGGATATCAGACTGCATTCAGGGTTGAGCTCCTGGCATCCGTCCGCCTGCAGCCTGTGCCCACCGTAGCATCCTCATCCTGCAGAGGATTTTACAGCAATGATGTGCACCCCTCTTCTAAACATATTTACCATCTCCTTCTGTCATGGTAACCTTTTAGTTTATCAAACATATTTTAGGATTTGGTCACCAAAGCAACAAGAACAGAAGCACAACTAAAAAAAAGAACAACTTCATCCACACAGACACACTCGGAGCCACGGCTGTGCCTAAAGTGCTTTTATTTCACAAACATGAATTACTTTCCTAACAGATCAGAAGTCTCTTTTAGAGCCAGGTTTGCACAGACTGATGGATGAGCACTGACGTGTGGCACGCAGCAGGCTGACAGATGAATACTGTGCCTTCAAACATCCCGTGCATTTTTAATCGGAGAGCAAACATGTTTTCGAGCATCCCCCATTATTCAGCGCACTATCTTGGCAGTTTCTCCTCAGAGCTGCACAATGCCGAGTGAGACAGGAAGCCGGCTGCAGCGGGGAGACAAGCTCTGCTCCTTCACTCTCTTATTGAGATCAATAGGTTTTCACAGTTCTCTGTGCTCACCGTGCACTGTTGCAGTATAAAGAGAATCCATCAAAACCAGCTAGGTGCATTACACAGCTTCCAGCCCGTGTCCACATTGATTTCAACACTCCCAGGAGTGCAATGCCCGAATAGGACTCCAGCACAGACCATTTTTAGTCAAACAGGTCTGTAATTCACATGCCCCGGTTTACTCCACACACTCCCCCTATGGTATTCCTGCTCCTTTGAGAACCTTATAACCCAATTATGGAATTGTTGATGGGTGCCAGTCTCTGTCCAGAGTAAGGTGAGCAACAGTCTAGCATCTGATGCCAGTTGGAGCCATTAGCGCCCTCTCCTGAGTGGATTATGACCATTTTGCTGGTGACCTGCTGTGCTAGCTGTGCTCTGGTGGGCCACCACAGGGACATTAAAAACTCCCAACCTGCCACAACCGGACACTTGTCCAAGTTGGCAGACGGACAAGGATGGCTCTCTGGCTATTACAAGGTCTGGCTGACCTCTAAGTGATGAAGCACTAAACTCGGCATCCTCCTTTTCCCAGAATATCAGGGAGCTTCCTCCTCCCTCTGTTCTCCCTGAGGAATTAAACCTTCTTTAATATCATTATAACCCAGTGCGATCCATAAGGCACAGCACGCATTCTCAACCACGCTCAGTGTCTCGCCCAGTCTCAACTCCACCTTCTCTGACACATTTATTGGTGTAAACACCAACTACCCTCTATCAGTGCATATCTGACAGTGAGACAAGTGGTGGACACTGCAGGGGGAATGGTACAATGTGTGGATGCACAGCAGCACGTCCCCGTCTCTCTAATACCAGATTAGGTTAATGAGTGAGTGCACCAGGAATGATTTTCCTCCAGGGTTAATCCCCGCGGAGGGCACAGCCTTATCCTGGAGAAATCACCGTTCTACCTCGCCCGCCGTGTCTGAGCAAAGTGCAGTTGCTGTTTACACGGCTCACGCTCTGGTATCAAATGTACTTTCTTCTGATAAAAGAACTGTTTTCAAGCCCCAAAACTACCACTGCCACTCTCTGCTCTGCATTTCCTCCCTGAACAAATCCGTGGAAAATTTAACGTCCTGAAAATAGAAGCGAGTCACGGATGCAGCCACAAAGCCAACCTATGTCTTCAACCACTGCCTCTTGATTGACAGGCAGCGCAGACTGCGCCAAAAGATGCCAAGGCTTGTTGATGGATGGCACCTGCTCCTCCTCGGAGGAAATCAATCGAAGTCATGGGCGAGGACGGGCTGCTCGAGCACTTACGCATGGCTTTCTGCCTGGGAAAAGATGGAAAGGAGGTCAGAGAGAGAGAGCTGCCAACCATCTGTGTACAGAAGAGCTGCCAAGCATCACTCTCTTTACCTCAGTACTCCAAGAGACACACAAAGCCTCCAAATTAGTCATGCTAGCTCATTCAGTCAGTTTTTTTTTTGAATTCCAGCACCAGTTACGTACTCATCCAGTCATAGTGCCCTGTGTGCATCACATAGCCTAACGTTAGTGACACAATCCAGCAGACCGGGAACTATTCTGTTATACTTGTTACAGAACACCACATCACTTCATGACACTGCTTCTTGTCTCATGCCAGCACATAGGTTCAGTCAGATAGCCACCGCATCATGTCTGCAGAGAGCACATGGGCCGCACTGGTGCAGCGGGCCAGCATAGCTACAATCTGAGACACGTCCGAGTGTAGCTACCGCAGCTCAACCTATGATGCTGGCCGCACTAGAGCCAAGCTACCACCAGACTAATTCAAGGGAACTTTCTCGCACACAAACGAGGGCGGTGGGATCTCCTGGCAGGCACCGGCCCGGCGGGTTGCGTCCAGGACGGGGGTCCTGTGTGCCACAGTGCTGGCATCAGTGTGAGTGCCGATCCACTGCAGCACACGGGAGGAGGGCCGGTGGTAGAGGGCCAGCTGCCTGGAGCTGTAGCCGCACATCCCGATCCCGACGGCCCCCAGCAGCATGGCCATGCCCGGCACGGTCTTCTCCGCTGGAGGCGTCACCGACACGTTGTGGTAGGCCTGGGTCTGAAAGAAGAGGAAAATGCAATAAGCGAGGCACAACATGCACACCTCAGCGCATCCCAGCCTCCAACAACCCCGGAGAGATTAAAACTCCATCTTTCCTCATTTACTAAAAATTGTGGCCTCCCTCTTTGACAAAGAAAAAGCCCATCTTTACTGCGAAATGGACAATTCCCTCCACGAGCCCTCGACAATTATAAAGCGAATAATAGAAACTTGATAGTTTCTAATGGAGCTGTGTCACAGGCAGTTAAGAAGCATTTCCTGTAGCACGCTCGGATTTCTCTTTTGTTTGTGATAAACACTACTGCCGCTCAGACATAAGCCATTCTACGATTACTGCAGCAGCAGCCTGGAAACATTGCGGTTTATAATAAGACAGCACTGTGTTTCATCATCCTGTCGCAACTGAATGTGCTGAGACAATGGACTGAAAACACGGCTGCACAACAACAGCACGAGGCTTAAACAACTGTGCTGTATGAGCTGCTCTGTCAAGAAAACTCTGCACGTTCCCATATATCAGGACTGCTGCAGTTTTCCCATCAGCCGCCCTCAGGAGTGGCGCGGTGAACACACTGTGTGAGCTACACAATCGATCCAAGACAAAAACACTACTTTTTGTTTTAAAGGTCTTAAATTAACAAGTTTGCTGCAGCAAAACCTGCACAAATTCACTGGAGTCACTATTTTTATTTTCATTTTACAATAAAACTCAAAATATATGAAGAGAGATGGTAAGAATATTTAGATATTTTCCCGAAACATTCAGAACTACCAAAGGCTCGCACCCACCTGCAGCAGCCTGATGTAGCCAGGAGTGAGTCTTGGGATTCTGAAGAACATCTTTCCGGTGGTCTTCCTGAGCTGGAGGCCCGATAACTGTCGGCAGTCTCACCCTCGGGACTCCCAGGACAGGAAACCCACTGACAGAGGGTCTGTCCGGGCGCTTGCTCTGCTGTCTAAGGCAGGACAGTCTGGTCAGTCCTTATAACGTCTCCTTCCTGACTTTGCATAATAGGACCGCTGCAGGTGGTGAGCCTAAGGGGATTACAGGAGCTGGCACTCAGGCACGAACAAGTCCGATAAACAGCCTGATGCGCTTCTTTACGGTCATCAACTTTGAGTGAAATCATACGTAAATATGTGCTATTGTTTTACAGACTTTGACACCCCACATTACAAAGGCTTTTTTTAAACCAATGCATGAAGAGTCTGGAGCTGCACTGGATTCCACTTTTGTTGCATCCACATAGTGAGCGCTACAATTCAGCAACATCATCCACTAATGAAAGCATCCGTGCAGAGACAAGTGCTGGACTCTGTCCTCAACCTTTCATGATTTTAATGTTTTCAGTTTGATGCCAAATCACAGTCAGAAATAATCAAGAACCTGATTACGTATGCGAGCTCATTAGCATCAGGTGTAAGGGATTTCTGACTTCAGCATTTCTCTCCAAAGCCTCACACTGAAGAGGTGAAGTCATTTAAAGGCCGGAGCCCATTCGAGTCTGCCAAGTTGGTTGATGGGAATGTTTTTTGTGTGTGTAGATGTTGAAAAATGGCCTCTGCAGCCGTGTCAGCAGCTTTCTTTAAGCTTTAATATTCTTCCTGGCCTCAGGGTCCCGGGTGCAGAGAGGTCTCATAATGAGGTAGCCGGGCCGATAACGTCTCTCTCAGCGGATGGGAGGAATTCTCTCCGAGCTCCCAACAATGACCTTCTCATCTCTGGTAACAGGACCCAATTGTGCCTCCTAACCCACGCATCCGTGAATAATCTCACACTCTGGCAATAATGCTGCAAAGTCACGATGTCACGGAAACCTGTGATGCCCACTGGGTTTTGTGCACAGCAAGAACCAATATAACACTTAAAGTCCTGCATAAGAAAATCAAATCAGAAAGTGCAACAAAAAAACTGCAGTTGCTGAAACATTTCCCTGAAAACCTCAAATATGAATGTGATGATGGGGTTAGACCACACGTGACCCAGAGCCACAGAGGGAGAAAACAACACAAACACACTTCAGTGTTTGTTGTGTTACTTTGGACTGATTTTTGGTAATGCATACAGTGTTTAACCATCAGCTGTAGATTTATTAGCAGTGTTAGCTCTGCTTTGATTACCACAGCACAAAGAGCTGAAATCAAAGATGTTCCCTCTGCCGTGAAATGTACAGCAGTCAAGGCTTTCCTCGACCCACACACAACCTTCACATAACGTTCATGGCTCATGGGCACTTTTGAGGGGTTAGACCGATGTAAGCCTCACTGTGTGGGACCCACAAGTATCTGGTACCAGTTCTTTGGTTTGATATGTGAAAGTGCAAGAAATCATCGCTCTGGGAACCGAGTTTAATGAGGAACTTAGAATCTCAGAGATATTTGGGACTGGATCGCAGCGCCTCACTGCCACTGCAATCCTTAGAGCCCGTTAGCATAGCTAAAAAAGTGCACTAATCCATGAATGATAACCATTATATTATCTTAAGCATGTGTGCCCTTTTTTTCCTCCTCTGGCTAATGTCTGCATAATGAGCCTCCATCAGATGCTGCACCTGGTGCATCCATCCATGAATGGAGCCCACAGATGGCAGCCCTCATGCTAATTGTTCAGCCCCACACACATGCGCTCGAGCTGCATGTCACAGTGTGTAGTATAACCTGCTGGTGTCTACCGGTGCATTCCAGCTATGGAACTATTGTTCTTCTAAAGCTGGAGCAGCCCGCTCTCCCTCATGCTGCCCAGCTGAGATAAATCTTTGTCCTTTTCCTGAACTCGTCCCTTGGCAGTGGATGATGGGTTAATGCATTAAAATAGACTACCTGAGCTGCAGACAGGTATTGTGATGTGGAAGGTTAAGCTACTGACTCCCTGGGTGGTACTGGTTTAAAAGGTCCATCAACAACATAATGTGAAGGCTTATTAAGCATATAGTTAGATAAAGGAAAGTGGCTTTGGGGATTATGTAATAGCACTAATTACTGTCCCTTATCATTCAGCCCCATAATGAATATATGCACACACCCCATTAGTGGAAGCACCCTGCAGACGATCGTTTCAGAGTAGTTAGCTAGAAGAGCAAATATGAAAAGGCACAGCAGAATGGTCAGAAATGGATTTGTGTGTGTGTGTGTGTGTGTGGGGGGGTGTACTGCACATAATTGAAGAGCCGTTAGGATAACCGGCTCGGTTTAAATGTCATAACATCGGCAAACAGCACTGGAGCTCCAGGTTGAACTGACATTTGCTTTTCTGGCAATTAGGGGGTCAGACGGGGGGGGGGGGAAGAGTGTCAGGCTAACGCCAATTAAATGTTTCATTTACATACAAAGGCGCTAACAACCAGCAGGTAAAAGTTGGGACGATCATGACGACTTCGTGTGAACAGATTTGTCTGGCTCAGGATTAACTGGCTGCGTTTTCTTCTCACACAGGACGCGACAGGGCGCAAGGACAGACCAGGCTCAGAACCACATCTGAAAGAGTTTACGTTTAATAAAACACACGAGTCCATCATTTTAAAGGCAGTATATGGAAGCAAAACCTGACAGAATGGCGGAAATAGCTCTTGCGTAGCGTCTGTGTGTCTGACAGACTGACAGTCTCACGGGTGTGCAGCAGAAAGCGCCGTCTTCTCGTCTCTTCTTGTCTGCATGGGAACAATGTCTGTGATCCAGTATTGGAACAGTGTAACGACTGCAGTGGTTTCCTCTACAAACACACAGACAGAGCGAAACGTCTCAGTTCCTGCTGACAACACAGAACCACCAACACTCAAGGTTTTCACAAAAGACACTTGCTGCTGTATTTTTGGCATAGACATCAAAATCCAACTCCTTCTCCTGCATGTACTCATTCATTCCTGTTACTTGTTATTGAAGAGCTGGGAATATATTTAGCCCTCACAGAATGCAAAATGGACAAAATAAAAGGCGGCGCCGTTGAGCCAATGTCATTTGTGAGAAACTCCAGGGTGCAGCGAAATATGCTTAAGGGAAATCTGCTTTAGAGCTGCTCCTGCAGTCAATTGATTGCCACTACAAGGGTAGACAGAGTGAGGAGAGCTTTAGTGAACTCCCCTGAGGGCTTTTAAAAGCACGCATGCACATGGATTAGCACCTGCAAGCCAGTGAATGTGGGTTACTTTAAAACACAAAATACTCCCTGAACAAAGTGGATGTTATTAAAAAAATAATTATTTAAAATGTTCATGCTGCGGGGACTCTGATGCAGCAGGAAGGCCGGGGCCTTTGCCTCAAACAGGAAGATAAGTAAAGTGCAATAAAACCATAAAAGCTGATTTCAGAAGCTCGTCTGCTGTTGAGCGTTGAACACTTTTCTGCTCTGCAGTCCATCATTTTAAAAAGCAGCTAAATGAATGCTGGCAGCATCTAAACACAGCGAACTGAAGCTTGTCTCATTAAGGGGGGGTTAATAAAGGCTTTCAGGCACCTGTGGAAGAGGTGCACAGAAAGGATCTGCACATCTATGGCAGACTACTGCGCGCTCTGGCAAACCGGATTTTACACAGCGCCGTGTCGGTGACGGGAAGAGCCACAGACAACCGTCACGGCGGTGGCCTGAATCCCCTGGCTCGCCTCTCGCTCTCACACACATGCATGTGTGCGCGCGACAGCAGAAAAGTCCCCGCTGATCCTATTACACAGCCAGCTAGCTAACTAACGCACAAACACACACTCGACAGATGAAACCGTGTCTGGGGGAGATATTCTGTTGACGGAGCGGAGGCAAGTTCAAACACGTTAGATGCTCATGGTCAGCTCAAGTATTAGCAAGTTAAGGGCAGGTACATACAGGTGAAGGCTCATTAAGACAAGTATGGGCAGGTGCTCTCGGGCAAACAATTCAGATCAGTGTTAGGGGGCGCGCACTGGGAGGCATGCATGGACAGACTGAGGCAAGTATTAACCTGCACGGACGGGCCAATGAAATACTCCGTGCAGGTTCCAGCACGAGGAGCCCGGTGTGGGCACGGATGCATTTAACCAACAAGAGGCAACACTGAGCACAGGCCTCTCATTGAGGAGACGCTTTGTAACCATGAAGAAAATGAGGTCTTTATTGGTGAGGCTGGACTGACCTGCAGACATACAGGAGCTGCTGCTGCTGCTCAGCTCCTTCAGTGCCTTTTCCAGCTTGTCTGTATCAATTTGCTGAACAAATGTCTTGAGACTGTACAGCTGCCTCAGGACTGAGTCAGGTCTGCATCCGCTGTCTATGCTGCCCAGAAGGTCATCCACTGTAGCAGAGAGGTGAGGGGCCTTGGCTGCACGCAACAAGGCTGGAAGAAGGTGAAGGTGGAAATAAAGTGTTCAACGTCAAATCCAGCATTTTAGATAAACATGAAAAAGCCCATTTATTAAATTGCTTCCAACACAGCTGTCTGGACTCCGGCACTGACCAAAGTAACTTTAAATAAAAAAAAAAAAAAGGCACTTTAATCCATCTACTGTGTTCATCTGATTACTGATTATCTGTTTTTATATTTTGTGGCACAAGTACGAAGAATTACAGTTTTCCCAAACTCACTCGTCATTTAACAGAATTTAATGATGCAAGCTAAGAACGGCAGCACATTAGCACCCAAAATATATTTAAATAAACGAAATGCACCAGTGAGCATTTTCACAAAGACGAGCTTCGTCCAAGAAGGCAAGCACGAGTGGTCCCTACTTACAATCTGACAAAAAGGTTTCCATTGTTGTCCTCAGGAAGTCTGACACCTCAGCTGCTCTCCTCCTGTCGTCCTCCCCCCCTCCATCCTTTTGGTAGGTGAACTCCAGCGCAGTGGCCCGGGGCATCAGACCCGTGGAGAGCAGCTTCTCTTTGTGCCGTTTCTTCTTCAGCTTCCTCTTCTTGTTCCTGCTGATTCGCTCTGCTCCCTCATCCACAGGTGTCCCACTCTGACCTGTGCCGGACTCGCTCCTCGAGGTCGCCTCATCATTCCCAGAGTCTTGATGAAGGGTTGCTTTCTTCTTCCTTCTCCTCCTCTTCCTCCTCCTTTCTTCTGCCTCTTGCTCTTCACCCAGTTCTTCGTCACTCTCATGGTTTTGCTCCTCTATTAGCAACAGCAGAATAAAAACACTAAGTGTTAAAACAGCATTTACCTTACTGCACAACAGTCTGTACAGGATTCAGGCATCTGTTCTGTTCACACTGTTAAAAGAATAAATTATGTATCCAGCTGCACTCTGGGCCTAATGTACCACAGAGACAGGCTAAAGCAGGACAAGCTTGGAAACTGCTGGGTCCTTTTAGCCAATTGTGGCACCATCTAATTCCAATAATTAGACACTCCTCCTTTTCACTGATTGCATTCCAATCAGCTAAATCACCTGGCGTGGCAAATCTACAATACTCATGCTGCTCATCCTCATTTTGAATGCAGCCATTTGTGATTTCAGATGAACCAGAAGGGAGCTGATGCTGAAACATTTACAGTGAAAGCAAATTAACACATTCCTCCTACCTTATGGAGCACCGGGATTTCAATTTCAGTTTAGAAGCTTCATTTGTTTTTTCAGCTTTTTTTCTTTTATGATCGTCACATTGTTAAAATCTCTCCTCTGTCACATTAATGTGCCAGAGAATGATTCAACCTTAAATGAGAACCCATCCAAAAAGGCACGTCTCCAGCTCGCCACACCAGCCCTTTCCTTAAAAACCCAAAAGGCAGCGAGAGGTCAAAGAAAGCAGCTGGCACTCAATTGTCAGTTTGCAGCACAGCAGCCGGGATGTAACGCAGCACCGAACTGACCGCAATACTGCAAAGAAGCTAACGCTCGTGCAAATATTCAATCAATTTATCCATTCGCTTTGAATTTTTACTTTTTGTGATAGGTTAAAATAAAGAAGTCATTTTGTTGCTTAGAGGAAAGAAACTCTTTGAAGCCTAAATGGTCTTCATAGTTAAACTCATCTGCAAATCACAGTAAATGCTCAGCTTAACAACTTAAAAATGACCCATTACACTTTCCTTATCCCACCCACCCCCACATGACCAGAGTTCACAGAGTGATGTATCCCTGTGGGCTGAACGCTCTGGCCTCACACAGCTTTCAATGATTGATCTTTGACAGTTTCTCTAGTTTTGGATCTTTCTGATGTCAGAGTCATCTCACTGTTCAGGCTGTGAGCACAGAAGCCCCGCCCATTTACTGTTCATACCTTCTGCTTGTGACGGTCAGCCAATCAGACGAAAGGTGGCCTTAAAAGAGGAGTTCAAACCGCTTATTTGAGGATGGACAGAGGGGATGCACCGAGGCCCAGTATGGGATAATTATTCAAATATACTCCAGAAGAATTATGAAACTGTAACTGAATATAACAGATTAAGAGACAAGAGTGCACTCAGTGATAGTTCAGAAACAGGGTTTTCTCAGGTATCCAAGGACAGACACTGCAATAGAAAGAGGAACGTTTCTCAAAACATGTAGAAATATGTTTCTACAATTTGCAGTGTAAAAAGAATGTTAATTCAAGACTAGGACAGCTTAAATTCTTTAACACTATTTCTTTTCTACAGCACCCTTTATAAAATATTACACTGATGGCTCTATTAACCTTTGAAAAAGCCAAACTCAAGCTGACCTTAAAACAGCTCTCTGGATTGCAATTCCCTTGAAGGCTCACTACCCACTAAATCAAAAACGTGTTCAATTAGGAACTGCTACACTTATGAGTGCAATTAATCAAACTTAACCTTGTCATTCATTCCAGTGGTTACCCTCAGACGATGGCCCGTGTAAGGCAGCGAATCGCTTTCATTTCGCTGAAGTAAAGCAGACGCTCGTCAGGTAAATGGCGGTCTGAGTTACAGAAGATGATGAGCACAAAGGCAAGTGTCACGAGCCGGCGCTTTTATTACAGCCTGCTCATTTTGGCGGTTCATAACAATAGAGAGGGGAGATAAAACAAACAATGATCCATATCAAATGCAGAGCATGTGACTCATACTTGGATCACACTGCTCAACTCATCGCAGGTCAAGAAGATTCTAGCTCAGCATAAATCAGCTCACAACTCAGCCTCCAAGATGTCATTAAAAATGGTTTATCTCCTTTATAAATTATGCAAATTTATCCCGACAAGCACATTTAAGTGGAAGACAAATGCTCACCCACCATCTGCACAGTGTTCAAGTTCTTCAAGAACGCAACTGATTTTCAGTGTGTTTCTCTTAACCAGCGGCAGAGACAATCAAAAAGAGTAACTTTATTACCACAGAGACCCAACCTTGAGAAGCCCCATGCCATAAATCTCTCCTAGCTTTATGGTGCACAGCGCCTGAGTCCATAAATGTAAAATTATGGTTGACATACCAGCTGGTTCCTCCATACTATTTATGCTTTTTAGCTGGGGAAGTGAGACTGAGTCCTCTGAATGCATATCATAGTCTGCAGGAGGGGGGAGGACCGTGTACAGCCGTCTGCCTGGATTGGCTGTACTCTGTCTCTTCACTGCATCTCCTGAGATACACAAGGCAAATAAAGGTGCTGAAACACAAAGAAGGCAGAAATGTATGCATTTCTCATACTAATGTGATCTCACCCGAGGCTGTGCCCTCTCCAGGAGCTTTTCTTTTCGCATGCTTTTTTTTGGCTTGAGCTTCCACAGCAGGTGATGACCTCTGTTCATTCACCAGCGCCTGGGCTGCAGGGCAAAGCTTCTGGAGAACCTTTGACTGAAACACTGAGTGACACAAGAGAAAAAACGTTAAAATCGATTAATTTAACTACGAAAATTCAAACGTTGACTACACATGATCGAGTCCATTTTGGAATAAAGGACGAAAACCTGCTGACTGTTAAAACTGACACAGGTGATGTTCGCGCTGTTTATGCGTTACCAGCCTCTTAGCCAACAGGCTAATTATGAACACTGTAAGGTACAAGGTTAATGAATTACAGCTAAGATAAACACCAAAGTATGCTTAGAACATACGGCAGCACATGTCTTCAGTTTTAGTCCTTTTCATGCGGCCAAAGCAAGAAGAAGCGCTGGTGAACAACCTTCATAAAATCTAATAAAATAGAAATAAAATATGTAAAACAAAACAAAAAGCTTCTTCTGTCTTCCAGGAACATCCTCCAAAGTCAACAAGTGTTTGTACCGCCGGAGAGAGGAGCGCGTGCTTTTGTTTACAACTCAGAAACCTGCTAACGCGAGACTTGGCGAGCTAGCTACGTTAGCAAGCTAACGAGTTAGGCGCAGAACATGTTTTAGTGTGAGAACAGTAATTTCTGATGGTGCTCACCTTCTTTCCTCTGTGCCTTTTCGACATATCCAGCCCAGTCGAAGCAATGAAGACACGAATTTAAAGGCTACAAACGCCTAGGTGGTTATTAAGCTATCAAGCTAGCCGAGTTAGCAAGCTAGCATGCTACAGTATCTTTTGAAATGAGCTAGTTCGACACGCACACCGCGCACAGGTGAAAGAGCAGAACTATTCACCTGTCCATATTATCAGCGCAGGGTTCCAGCTGCTTCAGAGTCACTCAGCTAAGCCCACTAAAGAAGAACTCTCGAACCGCGCACTTCACCCACTACCACACACGCACATACACCGAGGAAACCAGGAGCGCTCGCTTCCCTCTGCGCCAATTTTCATTCAGAATCCACGCAATTTAAAATGAATTCAGTCCTCAGAAAAACACATTCCCTGTATTCTCTCAGTGAATATATTCGCTGGATTACACAAATCTGTTCTTCGAATCGGCACACGCACCGCCCTCGTTTATAATACAATATGCACTAGTCTCATATATATATATATATATTTATTTTTTTTATTTTTTTTAAAGGAACAAGTCCGGATTTGAATTAAACAGTGACTCCAGATGATTGCTAGTTATTGGTGTCATAGTGCCAAATTAGCAAAGCGTTTAAGGTGGCAGTCTTTCCATCAGGCTGGAGCTCCCCGTGCGTTTGCCAGCGGTAACAGCAGCGGTTCGGGCGTGCGCACATCGAGCCAGCTGTCGGACGGGTGTGAGCGAGATGAGAATAATAAACAGGCACCTCATGGCTCAGCATCAGCGCCGGTCTGAGTTCACATTTGCGCACCCCTCAAACTTGGCTCGGGACCTCAGCATGTGAAGGGCTTTGCAGGAGGAGGATCCACCTAGAATGTCAGCTCTGAAAAAGGTATTTCCTCGCTTCTCTCTTTTCTTAATCTTTGAGCACACATTGAACTCGTAAAATATCCTATTGTGCAACGTTTAAGCGTGCTGTCATCTTACAGTAAATGGGAAAATGTGTGCAGTGGTGAAAAATGGATATGTGTTTAAGCAGTTCTGTAGCAAGATTTTCTTAGAAGTGGAGGAGTTTAAAGCTATTGATTATTATTTTTAAGCATATTAAGTGCCACAGTGCTGATTCTCTAATCTTGACCACTGATTGCAGTTAACAAAATATCTGATTTTTGCATGCTTTGCATGTGGAATCTGATCTCCACTCCTCTGCCGTAGCTCGCACATGTTATTCCACTTACATTTATCCCGGAGGAGGCTTGGATGAGGAGCACCTCAGGCAGAAAAAGCTTAGGATAACTTCTCAAACGGATGTTGTGTCAGGTTTGATCTCAGCCAGGCTCCTCCTTTTGTGCACTGTCACGTAGTACTGTATGTGCCATGCTGACAGTCGGCTCTGTGGGTGGATGAGCTTCACTGGCTGTGTCTGACAGAGCTGAAGCCCAGCACATGCAGCCCTGAATGAGAGTGAAGCTCCAAAAAAACTAAAAAAAAAAAGGAAAAAAAGGCACTGGATGAGTTTAGAGTGTAGTAAATTATGCAGATTTGGGTAAACATGTTGCATAATTACTTGCAGTAAAAAAAAATTAAACAGCATATATACAGCTCCCACAAGCCCCTCTTAATGACCAAGTAGTAGGACCTGCAGATGGTGTAGCAGTCATCCTCTCATTGAGGATGACAAGAAATATAGCTAACCACATGCTTGTGTAAACAAACTTGTCATCACTCTAAGGTGCCCACTGACAAATTGTGTTGTTTAGGATTCAGTGCGCCTACAAGCATCGATGTCTCCGCTCTGATAGCTTCCACTGAGCGAGCAGCACACAGAGAAGGGGAGCTTTACAGGGCGCCTGCTCCGGCACTGCTGCTCAATCCATAGCAAATGCACACGATTCAACACTCGCTGTGAGTGACAAAGTGCTGGCTGCCAGCACTCACACAGTCAGACATCATAATCACAGAGGTGCTAAAAATAGGGGACCATATTCATGGGAACGCTTTAGAAGCTCATTGGAGTTATTGCTGCTCGCCCTGGTAGAAGTTTTACCAAGACACTCCTCACTGCTGCTCTCCGATCCTGCTCAATAATACAGAAGCATTCTTTTGTATTGGTCAGCTAGTCCTCCTTCAGTGACACAGGTGCATGTGTGAGACTTTGTGCACTGCATAGCAGACCATATGTGGAAAAGGCTTGTTTTATTTGGGCTCTTAGCAAACCGTCCCATGCTCCTTCATTGTGCAGGTTGCAAGAAGTGCTTTAAAACCGTGAGCAGTCAGACACCAATTCAGTTGGATGACATTAAAGTGACAGCATGCTTCTGTGTGTAGATCTGCAGTATGTGACCACATGTAGTCTGTCTGGCAGGTGAGAAAGGCATGTCATCGCTGTCAGGCCTTGACTGAAAGATAAATTCTGTGTCACTTCCACACCTTTTAACCCATTCATGTCTTCACCTCTGCAGCGACAACTCAGCCTTTCAATGAGAGCTTGATGATTCACCGAGAAATCTTTAGTCATCCTAACAGGCAATTTCTTTACTTAAAGAGAAGGGTGCCTAATTAAAAGCTCCTGCCTGCGTTAAAAAAAAAAAGTACAGAAAAATAATTGGAAACTGACACCATTTTCTTCCCAGAAGCACTTAGAAAATTGAAGGTCGCTTTTTTCAAGCCATTTCTAAGGCTGCTGTCACATTTGCTTGCACACACAAGCACGCACCCACTTACATGCCCGCACAAAAGAGTCGTCGATGAGAGTCTTGTGTGGACTTTGCCTCCGTGGCAGTGACACGATAAGGCTCTCATAGTGTATCTGAAGATGCAGCGCAAACTTCAAACGCTGCAGTTCTGCACGCGCTGATGTCAGTTTGGGGTGCAGAGGAGCAGCGGTGGGCGCAGCCTCGTCTAAAAGTAAACGTTGAAACATTCACGAGGTTCTTTTCTTATTCATTCACTCACTGTGGCAGATGTTTCTGCTCTCCCCCTGCACGTCCCAGCCTTTTCCGGCCCACGCACACAAATCTGACGTCTTCCTCTATTTCTGTCTGCGTCCTGTTTTTGAACCTCGGTTAATTTTGTGAATGAATCTGTGATAGTTTTGGCTGGAGCAGAGGGATGCAGATAGAGTGCAGGGGGGATGCTGCTTTGTGAATCTAAAGAGACTCACATACACCCAAGTGTGTGTATATGAGTCTTAGTACATACCTGCATGCATAGCTGCAGTCAGGTTGCGGTGGGATAACAAATGCAGATAAGTGTCCTCTGTTACTGTACTGACACGTAGCCCTCAGGCATGACTCTATACAAGGTCTGCTGTGTAACCTTCCTCACTGTTCTAATTGCACAGAAGTAAATAGAAATAGTTTAATATCAATAGTGATGACAATTTTAAAGGTTGTCCTTTGAAGCAGAGGATCTCTCATCAGCTGCATGCCTATGAAACTCTGGAGGCAAAGCTAAATCATCTCGTGGTCTAAATGGAATTATAATTATGTCCCTGAAGACCTCCTATGTTAACACTGTCAAAATATAAAGTCTCATACTAATGTGAGGGCAACGCACCATCCGGGTTCTCCCTCGTGGAGCGTAGAACCATTACTGTTCCTTTATCACACCTTTTTGACTGAGCGCAGCTTAAAAAAACCCCTCAAATTAATGAAGGACAATCAAGACAGCAGAAGTTTTGACTGGGACAAAGTGACTTGATGAACCTCCAGGTAAAGATTTAGTGCTTTAATAGCCTCAGTGGGGTCAGGCTGTTAGGATATCGTGCTAAAACCATCAGTTTCTTTTTTTTAAAGTTACTTTAAGGCTCGAACACAAGACTGTGAAAAATAAGGCTTTCTGCAGGCTGCTCGCAGTGCACCCTGCTGGGTTTCACCTTTGCTGTTCTCCAGGTGCTCAGTGCTTTAGATTATAAATTCAGCATGAGTAAAGTGTCCTCATCCCAGGGGTAAAGAACGCATCTCAGACTCACACCATCAGTTTGAGGTAAATTAAGGTCAGCAGAAGCAAAGCAATGATCTTTATTCCTGAATGGTTTTGTGATAATCTCAGACAGTTTAGGATGGAGCCATTCTGCACCCGCGGGCTCAGTCTGTGTATTTATATCAGCTTTGTTCAAACCCAAAAATCTGTGTCATGCTGGCTGATATACTGATCTCTGCATTTCATGTATCACATAATGTTTTTTTATATATACAACTTTGACCTTCATCCGACCCTGCAAACACATCCCTGCCCTTTGCACCCCTTCAAGTGGATCTGAATTCCCGGCTTCACTCGTCATTTGCTCTTCATTCACATGCGCTCTTCTCTGGTGCTGCGTGGTGCAAAGAAGTGAGGTGAAGGTCACACAGTAACTTCGCTGCACTGCTGTGTCCTACGGTGCTTCATTGTTAATTTAACTCCGCTATATGAGTTTGGCCTCAAGTGACAGTGCAGTGATATTTAACAGGAAGGGTTTAACTGTAATATTTATCAGGTTTTTACATACGGACGTTACTAAGTAATATATTAAATATGTAAATTACTGAGAAGTGCCCATGCCACACTATCCTTTGAGCTGTGATTTTAACCTATACCTGTTGTTATGTGCTTTTTGCACATGTGCAGAGAAGGATTGTGGGTATGTTGCTCAAAGGATGTCAAATATGGAGCTCCAGGCAGGAAGACCTCAGAAGATTTGTGGGTGCAGTGAAGGAGGGTTGGAGTGACAGGAGGGGATTGGATGAGATGGAGGCAGATGATCTGCTGTGTCGACCCCTAAAGAGAACAGCTGGAAGAAGAGTTAGGTGGTTGTTAGGCAACATGATGATATCATAATATCTGTTATAGATAAGAACCTTCAGGGATCTGACACTGCGCTCTCACAGGCTGGTGACTCGTCAACCATAAAACATATCCTGCTTTATCTGCTTATTTTTTTGAGTCACATAAGTCATATTTTATTCAGGAACACTGGAAACTAGCAGGTGAATCCAGAAACGCAAAGTTTGCCCTGAGGTTTAGGATTAGGGATGCTTGTTTTGGCTCAGAGGAGCTCCCCCTGCTGGCTATGAGAAAGAATGCTACGGCTACGGCTTCACATCTGGAAACTTGGCCCATGTTTTATATGCAGTTTATGAATCTTTCTGCTTCTATTTCTATTTAGTATTATTACTATAAATAATTATTAGTAGCTTAACAAAGGCAAAATGATGTTTAATCTATATGTTATGAAATGTGATGGATCCTCCTACCAATGATAGAAAAGATCAGCAGAATAAAGACTAGTGGAGTCCAGCTCAGTGTGATAAATCTATAAAACAATACTGTGGTGTTCACTCAGCTTCACGAGGCTCTGTTTTTTACATCAGCTCCATTATGTTGGACTGCTTGTGTGTGTCTTACAGCTACTGCTGGGAGGTGCATCCTTATCATCTGCTCGCTCTGTCCACCGCTACTGATGGGATGGAGAGAGAGCAGACAGTGTTCAGGCAGAGCTTTGAAATGCACTGGAGGGAGTGTTTCCTGTCTCTCCACTCAGATCTCCATTAGCTCACCAAGAGTTGCACTCTGTCCCTCAGCAGCAGGCGGAAAGATATCCTATTATATACTGCCACTTGTGGTAATTGCCTATACCCAGGAGTGTTACTGTGTGTATGAAGGTGGTGAGTGTTGCACCTTTGGGTTAAGAGTTCATCACGGCCAAACCAGCCGGTGCTGTCCTGAGCCTCAGATCACCAGCAGAGCAATTACATGAACAGGATGCTCTGGAGCCTAACTTCTTTTAGGCACGTACCACCAGTCCAGTATAACCAGTCCAGTATAACCAGTCCAGTAGCTCCAGTCCAGTTTAACCAGTCCAGTAGCTCCAGTCCAGTTTAACCAGTCCAGTAGCTCCAGTCCAGTTTAACCAGTCCAGTAGCTCCAGTCCAGTTTAAGCAGTCCAGTACCAGCAGTGTGGGGTTTGGACACAGCTCACAGTGTGGGAGAAAAAGCAATAACACTGAGCTTGTTTATGTGCAGGTTCTGAGTCACCGGGTCGTGCCCTAAACAAGATTAAGGCTTCTTTAGTTCAACTTGTTTTGTATCATAACTTTTATTCAGTTCTGAAGCGGGTTCACATCTTTAAACTCTGGCTCCGTCAGCAGCAGACAAAACAATCTTCCAGACAAATGGCCGCGCTTCCAAAGCCCGGGCTCATCTGCAGAGAGCCGATATCGGAGAAGAACGTCTCTCCGTGGGCTCGAGTGGTGCGTGACTCACCTGAGATGGTCCGTTTGGTTGTTCATCTCAGGTAATGAGTGTGCGTTTGGTTGTTTCCCCCCTCTGCCGTTCATCAGTGCTGTAATCCTCTAAAGTGTGCGTTTGTCGAGCTCTGGGTCAGCTCCTGGACATGAATCCATATTTAAAGCAACAACCGGAAGGTTTTAAAGAGAAGGCCTGTTTTTCTCACCATGCAGACACACAAACAAACACACTCAGACGCCCCCATACAAACTTTAAGGGACGCAGGAGAAATTTCTATTAGTCTATAAATTCAGTCAGTTCTGTTATTAGAACATGATTTATGACCAAGGAATGCTCCATCTGTGGATCTGAGTTATTATAAAGGTGATTTTAGAGCTTCAGTCCCTGAACCAGCTGTTCTGAAAGGATCCAGCAGATCTGCTGAGCAGCATTGGAAGCTTTTTATGGACCCGGTGCTCAGTGGGACCTGAGGACTTTAGTCCTTAGAGGAGTCTCTTTGACTCTTATTTTTCCTTCTGGTGCCGGCTGCCGCGCGCTGTAAACCACATTAAATAACAGATTTAACAGGTGATCAGAATGAACTGACTTTGAGGTTGTTTTATAGTGCTTGGCTGTCCCTGGGCTGATTTCAGACCAGCTATTTAAATCTTTGTATGTTAGAAACCTGATTATCGCTGGTGCTTTTTCCAGGTGTGTCCCAGTTTTGTGTGTCCGTGGGGTCGTTCTGGGGCGTGTAAACCTGCCTTGCTAAAACACGATGACATGAATCCCGTCTCGCGCTCAGAAAGACAAACGGATGGGAATGTGAAATTCGATGACTTGCTTCCCCGACGCCAATCCCTTTAAAGCGTAAATGAGAGGCGAGTAACAGGAGTGTCCCTGACAGCCCCCCCCCCCTTCCAGCACCAGCCAGCCGCATTAGTTACACCTGTCCATCATGCACCC
>VUQK01043583.1:73129-85569 GCA_015106715.1 Bujurquina vittata | reverse complement strand
GGGTAGTGGTGTGGTGTAATTCTTCTAGACACATCAGACACCTGAACCTGAGAGATTTCAGATTATTGCATAAGGTGGAAATGGAAACTTGCCGCTCACCTGTGACTCAGAGCAAAGGTGTTGTTTTTGTTGAAATCTTTGAACTTCCCTCACTCAGTCATTCACTGCAGAGAGCTGAAGCTCACAGGTGACTTATTATTATAGGCCAAATATGCTCTTAGATTTTAAGGTGATGAGACCAGATTGATTTAATATTTAATATTGTTATTTTAAAAAAAGGGTCACTCATGAAGCAATTTTATCCTGGACTTTTAGGTTTAGTCTTACTGCCACTGATTTTGGTCTTTTTGCATGATGAAGCCAGGTATGTTTTAGGGAGGGCCTACATTCTGATTGAAGAGTGTGCCGTGTCCCAGTTTCACAGATCTGACCCACACTCCTGCCTCCCACTTAAAAAAATGAAAATGGTGAGGGTGAAAATGTTTAACTTAAGGCTTCAAAAACTGGATTATGCAAACTAGTTGGTCTGTCTTTCTGGACTGCATTCAATTTAGTTGAGGTACTTTCACCATCCTTGTTTTTTATTGTCTGGTTATCTGCCATACCTTAACTGGGACAGGTAATGAAAACTGTGAGTCAGTGATAATAATTTTTCCTTGCCTGCTTTTCCTGCTATGACAAGAAATCAAGCATAACATTATGGCCACTGACTGGTGAATTGGATAACACTGATTATCTCTCCATCATGGCACCTGTTAGTGGGTGGGATATATTGGGGTGGGAGCATCTCCAAAACTGCAGCTCTTCTGGTGTGTTCCCAGTCTACAGTGGTCAGTATCTATCAAAAGTGGTCCAAGTAAGGAGCACTGGCGACAGGATCATGGGCAGCCAAGGCTCATTGATGCGCGTAGGGAGCGAAGGCTGGGACATGTGCGCTGAGTCAACAGACGAGCTGCTGTAGCACAAATTGCTAAAAAAAAAAAAAGAGTTCATGATGGTTCTTATAGAACAGAGTCAGAATACATAGTGCATTGCAGTTTGTTGTGTATCGGGCTGCATAGACCAGTCAGGATGCCCTTGCTGTTACTCACTGAAATCACCAAAAACAGGCATGTGAGCATCAGAACGGGATCACGGAGCAATGCAGGAAGGTGGCCTGCTCTGATGAATCAAGTTTTTCTTTTACATCACATGGATGGCCAGATGTGTGCGTGCATCGCTTACCTGGGGAACACCTGGCACTAGCATGCGCTATGGGAAGAAGGCAAGCAGGCAGACGCAGTGTGATGCTTTGGGCAATGTTCTGCTGGGAACATTGTGACCTGTGCCTATTCCACAAGCCGAGTGGCTGTTTAGATTTTCGCACTGATGAGAAGTTGAAGAGGTGTACCTAACAAACCGACTGTGGTTATGAATAATGGTTTGGGTGAGTTGCAGTAAAAAAAAAAAAGTTAAAGTGGTTAAATTGAAGAATATATTGTAATGAGACAGCCATTTCACAGCATAAAATGAGCATATTCCACCATGTAGGAAATTTAAACCTAATAGCTGAAGACCTGGAATGCACCACAGATCTTTGCATTGTTTGTAGGACACATATTTACTCACACGAGCGCACACGACCTGATGAAAAAAACATCTGACGCTTTCATGCTCAAGGCATAAAAAAAATTGTTGGCAAAAAAAAAAAAATAAAATGTAGCCAATATTTATTTTTGTTAGACTTCAAGGACGCAAGCTTTCTTTCTTTTTTTTTGGCACATTATAGTGTAAACAAAACAGTATTTCTTTTCACATTAAACTCCATTGGGCATGCTGATGTTTGCATATTTCTTCTGTACTCACATCCTCATGTCTCAGATAGTCCTTTTACAAAAGGTACTAGTACTGACATTGACCTATGCCAGCCAGATAATTACAGGACATACTGTACTTTATCTTTCTAATAAAGTTGTATAACCAAATGATCCTCTCGAGTCTCTGAAATGGCTGGACAAGTACCCATCCCTGTGATTAAAAATCCACTGTACGCCCTGCAGGTAGCCCAGAGCTGAGATGAGATTCATTTTAGCAGGACTAAGGAAATGTGCTGTAGCTTATACGTGGGGTTTTTGAGGAGCTCAACAACCAGTATAGACAGTAGATGTCTTTGAACCCTGCAAGCACAGTTTCACTGGCTCATTGCTGGAGAAGGACCTAAAAACAAATAGGAGAGGAAAGTGCATGCAGAGGCTGAAAAGTCTCACACTGGTAGTTTGATTTCTTGATCTCTGACTGTAATAGGAGGCTGTTTTGCTGCAAATTAACTAGCATGGCAGCAGGCGAGGGAAAACAGCTGTGACGTCTCTCCACTGCCAGGATTATAGCTAAGCTTCTTTGCGTGGCTGTATTGATGCTGGGTGTCCATCCAAGAGTCAAAACAGGCTCTGCGCTGAACAACAGCAGCAGCAGACATGTTTTACTGCTGTAAAAAATAACCGGCCTCATAAATCCTCGTGGATTTTGCATTATCATACCACCTGCACACTGCATTTATTACAGTATATTAGGCGGTTGTAACCATGGAAACCAGGATGAGGGACGTTGCTGGCCTTTCCATCATTTATGGAGCAGATGACGTCAGACCACTATTTTTCCTCTGAGGGAGTTTTTCCTTTTATTCAGAGCAGTGAGGGGTCTGCGTGACAGATAGCAGAATGAGTCAGCTTCACTATCAAACACCTTAATGAGGAAGTTTGCTAAGCCACAGCGCATGAATCAAAGTCATCCATAATGAATTCATTCTCTTCCCATGACACAAGAGGGGAAAGCACATCCTTATCTCACTCACACTCATATGAACGCAAGAAGTATGGAAACATTTCTGCTTTAATCTGATCTGCAGGCCCATTATGACAAAGACAACCACGTCACACAAATGCTACACAGTAAAACCACTGCGTGCTTGGAAACAGAGGATGTCCTCATCAGTGCAGATAAGTGCAATAGGATATTTGCAGAATTTCTGTTGAGTATATTGTCTGAGCAGAATGTCTGTGAATTTTGTAGGAAAGTCTGTTTAAGGGCTTAAACTGCTTCTGCGACACCTTGAAATTTGATCTCTCACGGCCTTAGTGTGTGCCCTGCTGCTGCGACCCAGAAAACCTTCCTGCATCTCTTCTCCCTGCTCTGGATTAGGTCAAGTGACAACCTGTAGAGCTATTTTTTTCTGCAAAATGCTTTGAAATGGAGGACGGATCAAAATTGTGCTTTCATGCTTAAATAAACCTATAACAGCTGAGGTCACATAACCTTTTGCGGTAAAAGTGATCAGCCACAGAACGAGCTATTACAGAAAGGACGTCAGGGGAGTGGCAGCAATAATTTTTTGCATAACAGATGACAGTCACTTCCATCTGGAGGGTTAAAGAAACAAAGAAACGCATCAGCTGGTTCCGCCAGAATTTACAGGCTGAGTTCTGACAAAAGAGGAGGTTGAGCTGTGCAGTGAAGGATCATAAAATCATTGCTTTCATAACTTAAAAACAAACAATCTCTCCCAGCATGATGAGGCAATGCTATTTGCCACTCGAGACCAAACAAAATACGCTCAGCACTTTGAAATTTTGCACATCCCCAGAGCCTGGATTCTGAAGCCTTTAGGCATAGGTAGGCAGTGAAAAAGGTGAATAAATTGAGGTCTTTTAGACTATTGCACTTAAGGTGAATATTTCTCAGGAATAATCACTCATAACTACACCCTGACCCTGATAGTCCGATGTACACAAGCTCTGTGTGTGTTTTATATTACATCCACTGTGTTTTGTTAGCACACATGACAAACTCAACCCAAGCATAATACACCTTGTCAGAGAGACGCTGCATTCACATGCACGGCCATCTCTTGTAAATTCAATTCAATTCAATTTTATTTATATAGCTCCAAATTACGACAAACAGTCGCTTCAAGACGCTTATATATACAGTCTATGGTTGGTATTCAGTCACTGTTTCAACTTTGATTACAAGCTGCCAAGTTAAAACAACAAAACAAAACATAATAATTAAAAGCTATTTTTGTCAGCATCTTGCCAAAATGAGATGAAATTCTGACAGCTCTTACATCTCCTTGTTTCTTTAAAGACTCACAAAACCAAATACTTTGCTCTGCAGCTCACTTTTAGGAAGTCGACCTGGGCTGTATTTACAGGTTCAGGTTTCACAGGGATCTTGCAGTGGGGCCTCTCCCCATCAAACAGACTCTGCTTCCTGTGTGCAGTAAAAGGGCCCTTGGGGCTCATTGGTTGAGCTCAGCGTAGCAGCACACTGGCGTGGCACTAATCACCAGTGATCCATTTGACACTTTAAACCTTATAGATCTGTCAGCAGGCTGCGTTCTCAGATTCCTCTCAACATCTCAGGAAGTCATGTTTATTTTGTTTAATACCCATGTTTGTGTGTCACTTCAAATTCATTTGCAGGATAGCACATCACTTGGCCTTAATTGAGTGTCGATGTGGCACTTTCAATTGCCACAGTTGGTGCTGAAGCAGCTGTGGCTGCAGCGATTAATAAGAGATGAATCATCGCTTCCCAGATATTGTGTCTCATTCTTTGTGAGTCATAAGCTGCAAAATATTTTGTCTGTGTGAGAAAATCAATATGTAACGACATGATGACTGAGGGGTTTTAACTCTGAACAAACCGTTCAATTCACGGTGCAGATGTAAGCCAAAGGAAACAACTTCTTTCTTTCTTAAATGCGATATTGAGTAAATTCTTTTCTATTCTTGATAGACGTTAAGTTCGTAATGCAATCCAAATCTCTTGTAAAGTAGAACAAACATGTAAAGCAGCTTGTGTTAATTCTGTGATTTGTAAACCTCAGAATCCCTTGCTGTTTACTATATTCTGCACTGCACTGTAATTCTGAATGTAAAATTGTTTTTCAGTATAGCACCTTTTAACTGTTGATCCATGAATTTGTGTACATCTAAATTCTGATCCTACCATCTGAAACTCACAGCAGAATAATCAAGACTTATCAGACCAGGCAAAAAATTCCCAGTCTTTTTTTGCCCAATTTTGCTGAGCCTTTGTGAACTGCAGCATCAGATCTCTGTCCTTAACTAACAGGAGGGGAACCTGGTGCCTTCTGCTGCTGTTGTGCGTCTGCTGCTGTTTGATGTGTTGTGTATTCAGAGATTCTGGTCACAACGAGTGGTTATTCAAGTTACTGTTGCCTTCTATCAGCTCCAAGCAGTCTGGCCGTTCATCTGTGATCTCTGGCATCAACAAGGCATTTTCACCCAGAGAACTGCCATTCATTGTGTATTTTCTATTTTTTGGACCATTCTCTGTAATCTACAGAGATGGTTGTGAAGGAAAATCCCAGAGGATTAGCAGTTTCTGAAATACTCAGACCAGCCTGTCTGGCATCAACAACCATGCCACATTCAAAGTCACTTAAATCACCTTTCTTCCCCATTCAACAACAGGTCATCTTGACCATGTCTATATGTCTAAATTCATTAGATATGGAGATGAAGTCCTTGGGCTTATTGTCAGACCCTACACTAGTGGGTCCTGGGTTCCTTCTGGTGCACAACAATGCCAGGCCTCATGTGGTGAGAGTATGCGGTCAGCTCCTGGAGGATGAAGGAACTGATACTGTTAACTGGCCCCCACGCTTGCCTGAGCTAAATCCAACAGAGCACCTCTGGGACGTTTTGTTCCACCCGATGCTGCCAGGTTACACCTCAGACTGTCCAGGTGCTCAGTGATGCCCTGGTCCAGATCTGAGAGGAGGTCCCCCAGGACACCATGCGTCATCTCATTAGGAGCATGTCCCGATGTTGTCAGGCATGCATACACGCACATGGGCCATACAAACTACTGAGCACCATTTTAAGCTACTGCAATGAAATTTTTGCAAAATGAACTAGTCTGCTGCATCTTTTTTTTTTCTTTGAATTCAGCCTTCTGTAGGTTGATCATTTTCATTTCCATCAAATTCCTAACACATTACCCAGTCTGCAGCAGTAAAGATATCTACCATGATTTTTCCCCCCATTGAGATCCGATGTGTTTTCAAAGTGTTCCTTTAATTTTTTGAGCAGTGTATTTTTCCTCCACTCCACTGATAAGTTACAATTTCACACACACAACTTGAGTTTATGATGTGATGATAAATGAAAACAGAAAGATCAACATGAATAGTTAACATCAGCAACATCTCACTTGTAGTGGAGTGTTTTCACATTGTTGCCATGCTGCTTTCTTCCACCCCAGTACAAACTCTCCAGATGCAGCTTTTCTGACATTAAATTATGACATAAAATATTTAGATAACTCCAAGGCAGCAGCAGTCACAAGAAAGCCACACTCACAATTATTCTGATAAGCTAATGAGACTCATTATAAACACATCATAAAATGAGTCTTTACAGTGACTAAAAGCAATTTAGTTGGATGTTCTTTCAGATCATGGTGGTTAAAAACAGCAGGTTTCTTAATCAGTTGGTTCAGTTTAATCTGGAACCAGGCACTTTTAGGTCAGAGTATGCAGGACTCTGTGTGAGTTATTGTTATATGTCGTGCACTATTACCTAACACACAGTCCAGAATATTATGCAATGTTTTTAAGATAAGAGCAAAGAAAATTAGCTACAGTAAGTTTACAGGCAGCTACAGTATGTGCGGTACAAACTGAGCAGTAAATCCTTTGGTGATGGTGTTTCATTCTCATTGCGCCTGCAACACACATGATGTGAGCAGGATCAGCTTGGACAGACTTTAAACATTACAGAGTGCAACACAGGTCATGTGTTTTCCACAAATGAAACTTCTGTCTCTGCTGCTGCTGCTCTCGAACACCTGTTGCACAATTTGGCTCTCTGATCCTCGTAAACACACAGCGGTTTGCTAGAGCAGTTCACTGAGATTAAATGCGGCCGTCAAAAATAATTAAAAGAGGCTTCTAAAAGAGTTGTCAGGGCGGGGACCTGGCTCAAGTTTCTGAGGCCTTGGCTCAGATGCTGGTTTTACACTCCTGTGTGTCCTGTGATAGTTGATGTGGTCTCCAGAGAGGGGAGGTGAAAGGGTAATCTGATCCCACCTGCTGACACAGCCTTACAGGATAAGGCCGGGGATACAACTGCAGGTCTGTTAGACAAACAGAAACCGTGCCACTGACACATCCAGTTTGAATATTTAATGACCTCACATAACTCCTTGCCCTATCACTTTGCAGTAAACAGAGACTTGATGGTGGTCTGGAGGAAGATGTACTTCCTTTGTTTTGTGAACTTAATGAAATATTCCTGTTTGAACCTGAAGGATTTTGCTTTTAGTATTGGGAGTGTTGGTTTCTATTATTCTATTTTTTTTCTCGTCTTGATGCAGTCAGTTCAGAACAAACTTATCAAAATGCCGTCTGCCTCTCTTTGCTTTATGACCCTTTCTGTCTGTCTGTCTCTCTCTCTCACACACACACACACACACACACACACACACACACACACACCCCCTTTGGAATCAGAGCTTCCACAGAGGAACTGATAATGGACCATTGTGTGTAACATGGTCACAAGAGTCAGATGATTGAAAACCAAATTAACTTTCCTTCTGAGTGACTCTTGAGTGAACTGAAGATATTGACGGTTCCCGAGTTCATACCGGTGTCAAATTCTGGTCTGCTTAAATGAACCAAGGTCTCGCAGGCATCTTTAAAGGTGTTGTGACCTGTTGGATACAGTCAAATTTCACACACAGGATACAGAGAGCAGCGCTCAGAGAGGCATAAATATCCAAATTTCACAAATCTCATAATTATTTGGTGTTTTGTGTTCAGATTTAACAACCTCAAGTATTCACTGGTGCTGAGATTAAAAATGTTTTTTAGTTACTCAAGTAGTGCTGATCAGAAAGGCAAAACTTACAATATAAAAGGATAATGTACAGATCAATAGAGTCATCACTTTTAAGGAACTTGCCTCAAGCTTTCTTAGTTTATGTTAAAAGACTGTAACAATGCTCTCAGGGCTACAAATGTGCTATACAAGTACCAGTGGATTTAAGGTGTACCAAAGTAAGCCATAATATGACACTGAAAATCGGGGGGAAAATATCTTCCTGTGTTCTGTCTGTGCCATTTAAGTCTAAGAGCAAAGTTAGATAGTGGGAAGGGGTTCTTTAATTCTTGGAGATAAAGGTACAACACGAGCAGTGAAGTGACTGAATAACCCTGGAAGCAAAAAAACAACTTTCAGTTCAGTGTCTGGGGCACAGAAATCGTCTCTCACAGTAACACGTGCAGAATTGCACCACTTTTCCTTCACAGTGAAATTCCTCCAGCTTTCATCTTTTAAAGTTTTAGTGTTTTAAAGCTAGGTGCAGCTACACTGTGGTCTGGGAAGTGTGAGATCAGACATGTTTCCCACGTCATCCTACACTCATGTTATTTCCTCTGGGTCGTAATCAGAACTCCGAGTTGATCTTATTGCAGTGCCATCATGTCCTCGGTGGCTCCTCAGGGATAACATTCAGGTTCACTTAAGTCAGTGCCATCAGTTGTTCTCATTTATAAACTGACAGCATCACGCCTGATAGAATAGATTACATATTTGTGTGTATTTGTTTTTGTGTTTATGTGCAGAGAGCCAGATATTCCAGCCTGGGCTCCTTTACTCTATCAGCTTCAGCTGCTGGACTTCAGAGAGAAACCAGACCCATTAGCTCTGCCCGTTGCAGACCGCATCCGCATCGGCAACCAGAAACGGGAGACAGGGAATTTTCATTTTCAGAGGGAGGAATACAGCATGGCTGCCCGAGCCTATTGTGTGGCTCTGGATGTGCTCACCACACGCAGCAAAGGTAACACGGCATCAAAACCACACTTTGAGGAAAATACTGCCACACATTTGGCCGTGCCAAGGATGTTTTGCAAAAGTTGATAAAAATGGAAAAGCAAAAAATAAATAAATAAATAAAATAAAAATGCTCAGAAACACACAAACTGCATAAATACAACACGGGGCAC
This sequence comes from Bujurquina vittata, assembly GCA_015106715.1. NCBI lineage: Eukaryota > Metazoa > Chordata > Actinopteri > Cichliformes > Cichlidae > Bujurquina > Bujurquina vittata. The sequence goes on along the minus strand of VUQK01043583.1, from coordinate 76,550 downwards.
ATAAAATATAGCATCTAAGGGAGACCTCAGACATTGCACTGCCACATCAGCCCATGCTGACATAACAGTTTAGTACGCTGTTCTTCTATTCCTCTGTCACACTAACACAGCAGCACGATGTAGAACCACGTCCATCTGAGCCCAGGGCCGTGATCATTTTTTTGGGTTACTTCTTTTGCATAATCAAAGCTAATCAATTGTCTTATTTTTTTTCTGCCTTCTTAATCACTTTGATCATTGATGAGGCAGGGCTGGGCCGAAAGGAAAATGTGACTGAACATGTCAGGAAAGAGAAAAACATGCACTGCTTCATAATGCAACAATGACGGTGGGCCAGTGAGCGAAGTCGCCATGGCACTGAAGAGAGGAGTTTATCAGGGCATCGAGATCATGTAATTAGTGGATGAGAAGATGACCAGGAAAAGGGATAACACAGGACATGGAGATCTTAACTCTTATTTGGGTCATTTGGAGTCTATCAGGCAAAAACACTTCATCACACCTAAATATTTTGAATCTATGTGATCAATTACCAGTAATCGTGTAAAAATAAATAGGCTCTCAAAGAATTAGAAATGCAAAACTCAATTGTGTGTCATTTCGTTTTTAGTAAGAATTTTAAACTTAACTGCCTGATTGATGAAACCTTACTCTGAGTTGAAGTGTCCTATTAAATTAAGTGTTTAGTGTCCAACGGCCTGCTTGAAAAGCTGGGCAAACGTGCCTTTTAGTTAGACTTTGGCACAGTATCCATGTAGTGTGATATCCACCCTACCTGAATATGGGTTTCCATTGCTGCCTAAGCAACAGCCGCCTGTGTGGAAATTGCTTTGTTAAGTAATTAACATATATGTGAGAGGACAGTGTTTCACTGCGTCCCCAATTAAGCCACAAAATGCATAAAATTATGAACTGTTTTTCTCTCTGTAAGAGCGCTTTTCAAGAGCACCTGTGTCCCTAAAGAGGAAGAAGAGCAAGTGTCAGAAAGAGGAACTGAGATGCTGAGGCAAACTGAAGTGCTGTTAGGCCTGGGTCATTAGGGGCAGTGTGAACATGGGGATGGGGGACAAATGTAGTCGGGCCACAGTACAAGGCAAGCATGCCTAGCGTGAGTATACCTTTAGTCTATTAGTTTTTGCTATGATGTCATGTCCATCCGTGAGAATTGGCAGCCCTGTTAATAGCCACATCACATTTAAAAGAACTGATTCTGATTGGTTTGCTTTGCTTTGCAGCCACATCACAATGCTGTCCTGAAATGCAAATATTTGGTTAGCTATTGTCCAGTTGCAGATTGATTTGGTATTTTGGCACCACGTGTATTGTGCTCCATTCTCAGTAAAACGAATTAGCATCTTTCTCACCTTTGTAGGAAAAAAAAAAATCCTCCTGCATTGATTGGCAGCCTCCCTTTATCATTGATGTAGTTGCCTAAAGATAATTGTCTTGTTTATTAAGAAAAAAAGTTGGGGAAGCAAAACCAAGACTTTTCTCGCTGTAAATGAATAACAGAGATGCTTCTGTTCCACTGGCTCAGGTGCACGCGTGGCTCATTCACAAAAATGTAGCCCCTAAGCTGCTGACATTTATTACCCATCATGCTCAGAGCCAGGATTAAAATCCCTTTAGACTAACCAGTGTTCATGATTTCAGTCACTACTTAAGCCAGTTGGACATCACTGAGTCTAATGGTAAAACCGTGCAGGTTAATGGTAGAACGTCCAGCGGAATGCAAAAATAGAACAAAGTGGCTTCAAAATGACACTGAGTTTGTCCTTGAAGATCAACTATGAGCCAACATGCAGTATCACAGATAGTCAGACATTCCCCCTCACTTTCACACATAGGGCTAATTTACGGTCACCAATTAACCCTACATGCATGTTTTTGGACTATGGGAGGAAGTCAGAGTGCCCAGAGAGAACCCATGCAAGCACAGGGAGAGCATGCAAACTTCAGACTAATATTTGTAAAGCTACCACAGCAGCAGGGCATGTGATAAGCTATGCGTCTCTCCCTGTGCAGATGGTAGTGATGCTGGTGTGAAGGAAGAGGAGGAGGAGGTGCAGGACTACCGAGTGAAGTGTTTGAACAACCTGGCGACCACTCAGCTCAAACTGGAGCAGTTTGATGAGGCACTGAGAACCAGCCAGGACGTTCTGACCCTCGATCCAAACAATGTCAAGGCCCTCTTCAGGGCAGGAAAGGTGAGGACCCCTCCAGTTGTGTTATTACTTAGTGTAGCATTTAATTTTAATCTGGCAACCCATTATTCCTGGAAGGAAGAAGAGTTTGTTTATTTTTTTGGTGGGGGAGGAATAATAGCAGGTGCAATATTTTTATCTCCCCTCTGTCAGTTTTTGATTTATGGTGCCTCTAGCTCTGCTCACACTGCAGGGTTCCTAATCTCTTTCAGCTCCTGTCAGACAAGGGTGAATACAAAGAGGCAATGGAGGTGCTAAAAAAGGCCTTGAAACTGGAGCCAGCCACCAAGGTGAGATGATATGGGTGAGCAGGTCCTTCCTGCAAAGCTGCCTGTGAATCCCTCTCACATAAAAACAGAGGAAAGGCCATACCAAAATTATTCCTGGCTACCAATATTCTCCAGTCAATCCAAATTGTGTTTTAATTTATAAAACCCCCCCAAAAAACTCTCAAAATGTGCCATTATGTAAGGTTAAAAGCTCAGAATTATAATTTGAAGACTTTTGATCCTTGATGTGGGATAAATGACATCTCTCCATTCATACACACAAATAGAGATAATCCCTTTATTGTGAATGAGAAACTTTAAAAAGCTTAAAAGTGACGCTATTCCACATCAGCATGAAGAAATCCTAGTGAGCTACTCTTGTACCATCTTGTTTTTATGGTTTGTTTAATCTGCCAAATCCTCCACAGAGGCTCATACGAACTGCACATCTGGCAGTCTACAGATGTGACCACACCACTAAACGCTTTCTTGCAAACTTGGCAAAAATACCACATACAAATATAACTTTAATTTTGTGACTCTGAATCCTTGTGCCTCAAGAGTAGTAAACCTGGAGAACCCGAGTGAATCTTTCCAGCTACAATACAGACAACCGTACAAAGACGGTAGAGCATTAAAGCAATCGTGCTCAACTGTTCATCACTGCAAAAATGAGAAATAATCCTAGTTTATGGCCATTACTTATTCTACCATTGCAGGATGGATTTGGATTACAGAGTGTGAGGAGTAAATTTCCATCAGCTGTCAATATTAAAGTGACCTGACCTAAAGGGCGCACTGCCAGAGTCACAAATATGCCTGGCCTTGTCTAGACAAAACGAAAATATCTGCTGCTTTGGTAATTACATGCTTGTCCCAGTGGTGGATAAAATACTTTAGAGAAACCTGATTTAGCTTCTCTGTGAGAAAGTTGGTGCACTGAAGTCT
>VUQK01043583.1:54763-71942 GCA_015106715.1 Bujurquina vittata | reverse complement strand
AAAAAAAAAGTGTATCTGGCAGTTACAGTTAAAATATTTACAATCAAAATATAGACCCTGTTGCTTTCTTTACAAAATGCCAAATAAATACAAAACTTAAGAAAAATATAAGATTGTGCATTAATATTTGGACATGTGCACTATCCCCACAATAGAAACCTTCAGTTTAATTAGAATAATAAAAATATATTTAGGATTTTATGGTAATATATATCAAAGTTAAAATGAAATTATATATTATGTCTATGAAATAAAAAAAAACAGCACATTGTCCTTCTTTGCTCTGTCTTTACAGATATTAGTTGTCTACAGTCCACAGCAGCTGTTTAGAGTTTTCTTTGGGCTCGTTTGACTCAGTCTGACCTGAGAATCTGACTGCGGCCTCAGTTTGACATTTTTCTTCACTTCTCTGTGAAAAAGTAAAAAGGCAGAGTGTTGCCACAGATAGCAAAGTTAAAAAAGAAAAAAAAAGAAGAAAAAATTAACTCAAACTCTCTCCCCGACCTCCTACCTTGCCAGATGAAGCACAGCCTCTGTGATGTTTGTACCCTCTTTGGCACTCGTTTCGCAGAACAAGGCACCGTATGTCTGCAAGCAAAGCACCGACATCCCTGACTGCATTTAGTTTACGTAGACACCTTAGAGGCCAGGTGTCTGTGTAAATATTTTTTCACTGGGTGAAATAGGGGGAGAAAAAAATGCACACACCTTGGCCAACTTTTCACCGTGCAAACTGCTCACACAGCTTCCCTCAGGAAGCTCCTCTCGGAGGTCGACCTTGTTTCCAATAACACACATGGGGATTTTCTCCTCTGCTGAATCCTTAATAGAAACAAAGCAGATCATAAAAGCCATTCCTACATTTGATGGAGTGCTTTTTAGTCACCTTTTCAACATTTGATCAGCATCACTGCAGTTACCTGAATCTGATCCACCCATGCTCTGACATTGAGGAAGCTGCTTTCTGAAGTAACATCATAGAGCAACAGGACGCCGTGAGCTTTACGGAAATAAGACCTGGCAATACTACGGAACCTGAGGTAAATATAAAAACTCCTTTTATTCTAGGGTCTTAATTGAGTCAAAATTAAAGGAGTTTACTTGTGTAATAACCAACAGTTCTCATAGGAGGTGCCGTACCTTTCCTGCCCAGCTGTGTCCCAGATCTGCAGGCTCGTCTTCTCTCCATCCACTAACATCCTCTTCATTTGGAAATCGACCCCTGAGGACCAAAAAAAGGAAAAGGAAAAAAGAAAAGAAAAAAGCTGATTTAAATGTCTGAGTTCTAGTTAGTGTCAGTGATTGATCAAAGGATGGGTTTGCTATGGCACCCACCCAATGTCGTCTGAATATCATCTCTGAATTCGTTGAGGGTCAGTCTCAGCAGGAAGCTGGACTTTCCTGCTCCTGCATCTCCTGCTAAAACCAGGCGATACATCGGAGTGGGCTCCTCAGTTTCTTGTATGTCTGCTTCTAAAGGTTGCTTAAAGGGTAAACAAGATAACAAGCTCACCCAATTGAGACCATATAAAGCAAGCAACAGTTAGTTCCACTTTAGAACATAAGATACAAAAAGGATAAAAGATGATGGAAATGCCAATCCCAAACATTACACCAAAATAGTAATTTAAATGTAACTATTTGACAAAAATTAAATGTGCCTCTGGCTAAGACTCTACAGCTGTGCTTGCAGCTCTGTGTGGCGGCAAAGTTAGAATATCAAGACAGGACATCAAACCTCTGCAGTCATTTGATGTCCTTAATCAAAATGACAGTGCTTACACTGTTTATCTGATGCTAGAGGAAACGTCAAGGTATCACCACAGTTGTGATGATTAATTATGAAGAGAAAAAGGATGCACGTACAAAATTGAGACATTTTAGTCACAGTGACAGCTATAAACCTGATGCTGGCAGTAAATTTAGGGGTCAGGCGGTCATTAAAGAGGAAGCAGAAGCTGTAGAGTGTTTTGAGCTAGTGGTTTGCATAAAACCTGCTTTTTAAAATGTTTTTCAAGTGAACATCTGTTAAACAAAACAAACAAAACAAAACAAAAAAGTTTACCTTTGGGGAAAAGGCAGATAAACGTCTTCGTATGGAAGAAGTGATGGAGCTCACCATGCTGGGAGCCACTGACTCAGCAGCTTCAGATTTCACTTCTGAGATCTGTAAGAAAAATACAAGTTCAATGGCCTGAGAGCACAGGAGCGTATTGGCGTCGAGTGATCCTGGACTTTTCTCAAACCTCCACATCAGATGGGACACATGAGTAACTGTGGTGTACAGTTTCCACCGAGCTTCTGCTGTCATCGCTGTCGTAATCACTGCCCAAGCTCTCAGCTGTGTCCATCGGCAGGGAGGCACCACTGTCCAGGTATTTATTAGCCCAGGTGGCCACATGAGAGTAGGTCAGCTTGCTGGGGACCTCCAAGCTGTACCAAAGCACCCGGACACACATGCTGGCTTTAGATGCCACAATTAAGTTTGCAGACGTCAAATCAGCAGAGTCACACAGGTGTGTAAAAATCTTTATATACCCGCTACGGTTGAGTGTGCTCTGTCGGAGGGGTTTCATTCTCCGGGCTGGGATTTCATTTTGGGGAGACAGCTGTTGAGCGGATTAGGAAAGTCAGAGAGGAAACTTTCTAAAGCTCACGAACACAGTTGACTGTCAGCTTCTACTTCACAGAGCCAATGAGGATGCTTACCCTTCTTTTAGCTGCAACTGCTTCGCTTGCCAGTGCCGAGCGTAGGCCATCATTACTGTCATACAGCTTTTTATTCATTTCCCTAATGGTGCATTTAAGGAAATGCATGAGTCAGGCACATGTGCTGAATATCTTGAAAGTGAGACTGGACAAAAACTGCATATAACTATATATCTTTATCTACAAATGTAGAAGTGCTAGAAACTATGGACTACAATCTTTAAATCATTGATTTAAGAAGTCCACAAAAATTAAGACAAACTTACTGGAGGATCTGAATCTGACTGGAGTACGACTGGTATTCCATAACCATCCCCTTCAATTCCTCAGTTTCTCTGTGAAAGCATACAGTCAAATTGTACAGGTCGTATTTTTTGTACGTCAGAATCAAACTGAGCCGGGTCTAAAAACAGGGCTTTACCGTTCGTGTTGAGCTTTCTGATCGGCATACATATTTTTCAGCTTGTCCAGCTCCGAGTGCAGGATGGCGATGTTTGTGTGGGCTTGCACAAGAGAGCTGCGCAGCTGCTCATTCTCCTGTGAGGAGATTCAGACAATGACCAAAAAAATAAAATAAAATTTGACTAATCTTGCAGTTTGACTTACCTGTGAGAGATCGCCGATTTGTCTGTTCAGTCGGAGCACTTCTTCCTTTGAATGGTTCATTTCAGAGTCTTCTTTATTCTTGTGTTTAAAAAAAAAAATTACATGAACATCTGTTTAAACAGTTTTACATGTTAATAAAAAAATAGTCATAGTAACAGCAGCCAGATTATTTATTGTGAAACAGAGTAACAGCAACAGTTTATACTGTCTGCAGACCAAGAGTATATATAGATATTGCTCTCTGAGGAGTGTTTCTAATTTACTTTAAAAATACCTTTGACCAGACATTACTGTAATCTCCTGAAACTTAGCAGCTTATATTTACCAAACTGTATACTGGCAGTAAGTTAATACTGGATAACTGCAGCTGATTTATCACACTAGGCAACTACAAGACAAGGGAAGCAACAACGTCTGCAATGTGCTACTGCAATATTTGTCTTGTGTGTGTTTTTAGTGGCTCCTATTCTAGAAAATGTAATGGGGATCAATACAGAAACAAATTAAAGAAACTATTCAATATACACTTGTCTCCATAGCAGGTCATCTGCCTCCATCTCACCTGATCATCACAGCCATTCTACTGTACAGTATGTAGAATAAACCTCATCCTACCATCACTCTTTGATGACAGGCTGTTCACAGATTAGATTAGATTAAGTTTATTAATCCCTTTGGGAGGGTTCCATCAGGGAAATTAAAGTTCCAGTAGCACTTTTTACACAGATACACAAATAGAGAAAGACAGAAATAAAAGTTTCAGATATACAAGAAATATACAAGAATATACAAGCAATAGAATTAAATAAATAATGTTATAATATTGCACTGTTTTGTGGTGTTTATGGTCAGCCTCAGGCTGCTGCTTCCCCCCCCCGCCCTCCTGTTACACCCCCACCCCCAGAGAGGAGTTGTACAGTTTGATAGCACGAGGGACAAAGGAGTTTTTCAGTCTGATAGTCCTACACTTGGGAAGCAGCAGTCTGTCACTGAACGGGCTCCTCTGGTTGCAGATGACAGTGTGCAGAGGTAACTGGCATCATCCATAATGTCCAGTAGTTCATGCCACATATTTCAGATCTAAAGTTTTAAGTTTGTGTGGCAGTGGCGCAGTGGGTAGGCGCTTGCCTTTCAGCCGGAAGGTTGCAGGTTCGAGCCCTGTCCCTGCGCTGCATTGTGTCCTTGGGCAAGACACTTAAACCACATCGCCTAACGGTAGCGCCGGTCTCTGGCTGCATGACCGCAGATGCTTGTCTCTGGATGAGTGATCTGAAACCCTCATTTCGTTGTGTGCCTTGTGTGCACAATGACAATGAGTTGCACTTTTATTTATTTTTATTTTTTAAGTTAAAATATTTTAGTTAAATGCTCAATGTGGATATTTTTGTGCATTTAGGAACTCTGCAGACCGGCTCAGTTGGTAGTGCATGTTGGCCTAAGCACTACATCACATTTCATTTGTTAATACACCACTGAGACACAGACACACTACTCTAATTACATCTTACGATAAGCTAATTGCATTGTTTTATTTACTTTGCAAGTGTAATAATGCCATGTCTTGCTAGTAAACAGAAAATTATTTATAATCAAAAGCTAAAGAAATCATGTTGTTAAGATAGCTTCTGCTGGAGGTTTACTGTCAAAAAGGGTAAAGTAAATCATCACAGAGCCTTTATTTGACCTGGGCGATGTGCCTCACCATCAACAATAGTCAGTGCAGAGTCAAAATCTGTCTGATAAAGCACGAGAGCTGCATGAGATAACCATTTTTTTTCCTTGTATTGCAGACATTGACATTTTTTGCACAAATTAGTCCCACTCCAGCCTGTAGATTAACTACAGTAGGCACAATAGAGGGTTTTTTTAAGCATACTGCAGCTCCTTGGAGACTTTTAAACCACTGGCTACTCTAAATGCAATACCATTTTAAATTTAATTATATATTTTTGCAAGGAGTTGTTTCATGTGTTTAAACAAAAACTCTGAAACTGAAAATTACTCCTGTGCCATGGCGGAGTGGCAGAAGCAGCATATGACTTAGCTGTAAGCTAGTGGACATTAGATTGGATTGTCTTGTCATGGTGCAAGTTAAAATTTTATTCTCACCAAATTAATGAGGCAGGAATCATGCCAAATTGATGATGTTTATATTAGTAAATAGGCTGTAAACTATCACTTATTGGCATGACACAGGGACAATCGGGGGCAGCTGTGACTCAGGAGGTAGAGTGGATCGTCTACTAATCAGAAGGTCAATGGTTAAATCCCCGACTCCTACAACCTGCATGTCAAAGTATTTTTGAGCAAGATACTGTTAGGACTTATGTGACTTACAGTGTCTGTGCCCTGTGTGCTTTTACATCTAACTATGCGTACAAACAGTATAAAATAGGCAAAACAAGTCTCCAAAACACAACTCTGAGCTCTCTCTTAGTTATGCTTTCTCTCTCTCTCTCACATTTGTCTCTTACCATTTTCATTGTCATTTATTATTCATTTTTCCTGTATACTTGCCACATTGTGGAAATTCTTCATGTGAAATACAATTTATGGATGAAAGGTGTTCACAATAAAATGTGTCGTCAAGTAAATAGCAACAAGACATACTATAGGAGCTTGTGTGCTGCTTTTCAGATGCAGAGGCTTTCTTTTCCTTTTTATGTTTTACAGAACATAATATTTTCCATGGCAGAACACAGTAGATGGATGATGTCTGTTTGAAAAAATATATATATATATCTACCTTTAACAGTCTGTCCACAGTGGCATGCAGGTCTGCAAGCTCATTCTCATGCTTCCTCTGCAAGCTAGCCATAATTTCTTCCATTTTCTTTCTCTCCTACAAATGAGAAACCAAAGCAGTTAGAAGTGCAGGCCAGCTCAGTCCTTGAAGAGGGGCTTTCATGTGACTTTACAGAGGCTCTTTGTGAAGAGACATGTAACTAGCTGCTGTGGGCTGTGCCACAAATTTGCAGGTAGCTCACATGAAATAACGAAGAATGTGTGCAACCCTTTCACTCCAGTAGGTAATCAAACACAATCCTCTACTCCATTTGTCTGTGTGCTGTTTATTGATTAAATACACTGGGTTTTTTGATGACTTTTCTTACGTTTGATTTCCATTTTTGTAAATCACAGGAGCAACACTTTGCTTGCTACAAACCCTGCAGATATTCCACTCACCTCGTCTCTTACCCTCTCCTCTGTCCTAACAAGATGTTGCTGTATATCATCCTCCAGCTCTGCCAGCTGACTGGTATTTAACTCCTCGGCTCTGTTTGAACACAGAAGTACATTTGAGTTCGACCCGGTAGCTTCAAGCTTGCACAATCAAAGCGGATTCTCCAACAGTAATCCAAAAAGAGCAGCAAAAACAGAAGAGTTAATTTACTTGATCTAGCTGATTTGACTTCAAACCTTCTACACTTGTGATTGCTCTGTTCTCATCAGATAACATGTGAACCCACCAGGAGGGACAGAATTTCAAAATAAGACTCCACAGGTGTACTGATTGCTGCTAGTGAAGCTTCTTAATTAGATGGACACACACAAACACACACACACACACACACACTTGTTCTTGCTTGTGTAATTTTAGGGTAAATTTATTTGTACAGATGGGCAACATACAGATTCAACAGATGGAAGCACCCAAGTTATAAAACAATTAAATGACTGTGCAGGACAGCAGATTTAAGTCTTCCTATTTCCTTGAGAAAGGAATAACAACTTTACCTTAACATGGAATTTGTGAACCACACAAAGTACTTGAAAACACACTCACTCTTCTGAGACATGCAACCATTCAAGCCTACATTTACATTCACCTCTATTGTCAATTTAGAATCACCAGTTTAATTAACCCTATGCATGTCTTTTGACTGTGGGAGGAAGCCTAGTACACTCAGACACTGGAATACCATGCAAACTCCATATGAAAGGCCCTAGACTGAATTAGAACCCAGGACCTTCATGCTGTAAGGCAACAGTGTTAGTCACCGTGCCACCACACCGCCCTTTGTAGTTTTTTCAAATTAAAAAAAAAAAATACTGACGGCCAGCAGTGCTACTCAGCCTCCTGGCAGTTGAATCTTTAGGTGGCACAAATCACCTGAAAGTACAAGTCTAGAACACACAATTACCAGGTCTCAGTAGAGCTTTATAGTTTGAATATAAGCCTTAGGGACTTTATTCACCAAATCAATTCAAAAGCAAATGGCTTAAGAACCATAATAAATAAGAAATGCTAAAATCTTAATAAATAGAAACCACTGAGAATATGGTCAGTTCTGTGATTGGCATTATTATGGTAAGAACTATGGGTGGACAATCCTTTATAACCATAGGAGTTTTTCACTAATATTCTAATCAACTTGCTAACATGTTAGCGTTTATTTGTTATATGCCATTAAAATAACACTGAAAGCTGAGTTACTAGAGTGTCTAATCAGATGGGCTGTTATATACACATTCAGCAAATTCATGTACCCCTTTCATTCATCCCAAAAGGCCTGGTTTAAGTGAAACACCTTTCTGATGCCATTTTTACCAGATAGTTATAAAAAACAAAAAAGACAAATTACTAGTATATTACCTGCGTGATATTTTACCTGGCAGAACTAAGCACCTTTCACAATCACTGAAATGCCTGTGTCACTAGAAGTGAACGTAATTTATTAAACATACTTATCCGCATTGTCATCACATTTTACATGACTAAACAGTAATGATACTTCACTGACTGTTATTTGTCAAAGGTCTGTTTAAACACATCAACTCCCCTTATTTGTAACTGGTAATAATAAAAAAAAAACTCATCATTTTGACTACAAACTGCAGCAATATAGACAGAACATTCCAGGCCACGTTTTACATAAAACGCAAAAAATTAAAAATATATCAAAACCAAAATAATAAACGTGAAGCATGTTTTAACTTTTTGCCAAAAGACTGAAAGTGAGGCGTTGGTATAGCTACAGATTATACTGACCCACTGAGAAACCTGCAAAATAAAAACTTCATAAACTGTATCAAGGTTCGTGTCAGAGACTGTCAGTAGATGCAACTAATATTCAAAGTCTTTTTTTGTGGCTGCATCAATTTGAGAATCCTGCGTTGTGCCATTCTCAAGTTATCACGTTCACAAAGTTGGGTGTCCACGCTGCTCGCCACCCGCCCAGCGAGTGACAGCAATACCCCATTAGCCTTTCAGGCTGAGGGGTAAAAAGAACAAAAAACCCTGTTCCATTTCATGAACCAAAACTTTTAATCTCTGGAAGCTTGGGCATCCTTCCACTTCTAAAACATCTCTAAAAAAAAGGCACATTCAGACTTTGTTAGACCTTAATTGACTCATGAGGACTTCTTAAGGCTTTGTGAGGCATTTAAAAAGCACAGTGACACCCAAGTTAGAGCAGGGTAGAAGAAGACCTTGTGTGTGCACACCCCTGGCAATGATGTACTACGACCATCCCAGGAGGTGTTTCCATTTAAAAAAAAAAAATAAAATAAATTATATTTCAGTACAGAGGCTGATGAGAGAGCTGACAGATGGCATATTAAATTGCAGCAGCACCACAGGAGTCCGGTAGCAGTTAGACCTTCACTAATCAGAACTGTTGATATCTGCATAGACTCAAAGTCTCCCCAAATGAAGATTCAACTCTGCAGGTGTCTGTCTCATTCTGGGAAACAATTACAGTGCATTAACTTAACAAGTATGCAAGTGGCAGATTGATGAAGTTAGTGAATACCTTTTACAGAGGGTTAAACGTTTAGCAGCTGAAGTACATCTTCAGCAGTTAGCTGGTACCCCAGATTGAAAAGGGTCACAGAATTTTTTAAATATGCACTGGGTTTAATTTTTAATGAATCCTCTTGAACTGCCTCCACAAGAGGGCAGCAGGTCACCACCACATGCAGTCAAAGTGTGACGTCAAAAAGGGAAACCTAGATTATTTTGTACTAAATAATCCAGGTTTTCCTTTACAAAGTTTCATTCACTTTTAAATGCAGTCGCTGAATGTCACTTCTCATCTGCACATGTAGCCACCAAAACGCAGTCATCTTCATCATTACTGGAACCCGTGCAGTGAGACTTCCTGCTGACACTAATCCTGTTATTATTTATTGATTTGACTTCACAAGTTCTTGTAAAATGCACTGACCACACACGGGACTCTTACCGCCTCAGACTGGTCTCAAGCTGTTCACACTGAAGTCTGCTGTCCAGGCTTTGGTTGATGAGAGAGTGTACGAGTTCTTCATACTGCTGCAGCAGAGTCATGTTTGCAGAGGAGTGAATGGCCTTGTAAAGATCAGCCAGCTGCTCCCTGAAACTATGAAGAGGAGAACAATTATTAACCACCAGCTGTGTTATCTTCTCAAATGCATACTTCACCTAAAATATCTTTTAAGTGTCAAATCCTCAACCCCCGTGGGCCCAAAACATGAGTGTTTTAAGGGGACAGTTTCAGAAACGACAACAAAAGCTTGTCAGACCAGTCGTGATGCATAATCCACTGTGGAACAAACAAAAAGCGCACACATTCAGATTTGCCTATATCTATATACACATCTATAACAGTTTGGATTTCTGTGGTCACAAACTTACAGAAAACTGAAAACTTTCATCTAGAATTAATGCATGCAACAGATCTAATGTCAGTCTGAGCTCTGCTTAAAGATAGTAAGTTATTTTTTTTAGTTATATTTTATCTTTTTCCTTTCAACAAGTGTTACTAAATGTTTCTTTCTACATAAAATTATTCACTATGGAAGACTTTTGGCAGTTTACAGTTTAATATGGAAACCAAACTAAAATCCTTGTTTCATCCAGTGCTGTTGAGTCATAATACTGACGGATACTGCCATTAGTTTTTTATTTTTTAATTTTTTAAATGAACTACTTGGTTTTTCTTCCAGTACACACCTGTACTGCATGACCAATCAGGGCGCAGCAGTAGCCGCTGGCAGGCCAGGTAATTCCCAGCAGCCTCGGGCTTCCCGGACATGAGCTTACCTCTCAGTGAGGATAGATTTCGCATCTGCCGTGTCTTCAAACTCTTCCCAGAGTAAGTCCTGTGCTTGGGATGCCCCAGCGCCAAAAGACGCCAGATCCAGAGTCTCCGAAACCTCCTGAAACCTGGAGGCAAACTTGTTGTAGTCGATGTATCCGTCTTCGTGCGCTCCGAACTTGTCAAACAAAGTCTTGATCTCGGTTTCGGGGACGCTGAGCTCCCGGCAGACAACCGTAAAGTCCTCGTACTCAATCTTACCGGACTTGTTCACGTCGCAAGCAGAGAATAGTCTCCGAAGGCTGGGTCGCGCCATAGTTGGTAATAAATAAAAAAACAAAACAAAGCATAACCTAGAAAATGTTACAATTTAACAGACTCGAGCTAAAATAACCCCCCCACCTGCGTCCCGGACTCCTACTGAAGAGGATTGGTCCAATCTTGCGTAACAGGTAACAGCCCAATCAATGGACCCGGTGCGCCTCCTCATTTGGCTCTACCTGGAGTTGGATGTCATGTTGTTTGCAGTGACGCTGGGATATAGTAGAAATACAACAGATAACGCAAGTGATGACCTCTGTTTGCCTTTAAGGTGTGTGTGTGTGCTGCATGCGAGTGTTTTATCAGACAGCCGTAAGCTCATTGTTTAACTGGGTTTGCAGAGTTTCTGGCAACACCCTGAGAGGGTGACCATTAGTTATACATTGCCCTCGTTATTTATACATTCTGGTTTTTAGCGATCCCGGCTTCCGTTTTTGCTTCATACGTGTTGTATTAGTCTCGATTTATTTCCTGTCTTACTTTGAGGGCTAGTTTTTCTTCCTGTGCGTCCTCTCCCTGATTGCTCTCACCGGTGTTTTGGTTGTTTTCACCTGCGTCCTTCCTCGTCTGGGGGTCATTCCCGATCAGTTCTCTTGGTATTCCCCAGTCCTTTATCAAGACCTCTGAATGTTCACCATGTGTCATCCTGCTCATTTCCAGTTGGATTTGTCTCCTGGTTCCTTTTTGTGTTTCTTAAATTGTATACCCCCAATGGCCACTTTGTTAGGTACACCTGTGCCTTGAAATATCTAATCGGCCAGTCAGTGACATGTAGACATGGACAAGATGAACTGCTGAAGTTCTAAATAAGCATTGGAATGGAGAAGAAAGCTGATTTAAGTGACTTTGAATGTGGCACAGTTGTTAGGATGTTCCCACACAACCATCTCTAGAGAAGTATCCAAAAAATAAAATATCTGGGTCAACTGAGAATGGCCAGACTACTTCAAGCTGACAGCAATTCAGAAGTAACTCCTCCTTACAACCAAGGCAATCAAATTTCTTGTATTTGGACCCCCAAAATTTAGATTTGAGGTACCCCACTAGAGTGAAACCTACACCAATGATGAGCAATTCAAGTAACAAAAATCTCCATTTTATCTTTATTTGAAAAATTAAAATAAAGTGCTTTTTTTTTTTAATATATACAATACAAAACAAAAGAAAACAGTAGTGATGTATGATACAAAAAATACAATTCACAATATTTTTTACATTGGCAGCTGAATTTACAAAACAACTTTACATAAAAACTCATTTACTTACAATACATGTTGACAAGAGTCTGAGCAACTTGTACTGTCACGAATAGAAGAAGGCGTGACTATAGTGGTTCAATAAGTGAGAGCAGACAACGATACTTTCACTGTGGCATTAATAGTTTAGGCTTGTATTCAAATAAAAACATATCCAGTACCTGCACATATTGGACTAAATCACTGCCACGCTGTATTTATTCTGCGCTTAGCAAATTTAATATTGTTCTGATGGCGGCCGCTTCACCAAAAGCTGCCATTTGTTGTTGTTTTTAATAACAGTCAAAGCATGAGTCTTTCATATTGCATGAGTGAATATAGCTGACTACTCTTTGAAATTCAGTTTTGCAGTGCCATTTATAGGAAATGCAATTTAATACTAACGCTTATACATTTTTTTTAATATTAAAAAACATCAGTCAGTGGTTATTTACGTACTATAGTTTAAGAATAAAATTGAATCCCTGACTGCGGTTGAAGCCACCCTAACAAAACTTCAAATGAAACAAGACCTCTCATGAGCACGTATTGTACAACATTGACACTATTAAATTACATGTATTCACTGTTCTTTCTTATGTATGGCCAGTCCTGTCACACCTACAGTGTAGCGTTTGACTCCATAGCACTACTACCTGGTTAGTTTATCCCCAAGAGGCACATCTCTTGATTATTGGTTCAAAAGGCATTCTCCATTCCCACCCCCCAAGGCAGATTTGTAACCAAATTCATAACCTGCAGTGTACTAAGGCTCTTAACATGATGTGCAAATCCAGTGCTTTCTGAGTCATTATGTGTATGCCTTCCCTTTAGGTATGCATTTTTGTGACGTCTTAATTTTGCTGGCTGCATCACAATACTAAAGTCATACTCAAGTAAGACAAAAAAATATTGGATGACATGAGAAATGCTTTCAAGTTATGCGATCATCTGATTTAGTGATATTAAAGAGACAAAATAATTCAAATGAACAGTTGCTGTGTTTATTACTGAATGGAGATGGAAGTTATTGCCTTTATGGTTGCCTTAGAACCACTTAAGAGGCTGTTTTCTTCATTAACACTCTTCATTTTATATTCATATCAAAGGCAACCCCCTACAGGCATGTTATTTAAATCGCATTATGTTTAGGTATTTGTTTTAAATTCAGTATGATTCAGCGATAGAATGGCTATGAAAAATGCCTCCATAAAATAAACATTTGGCCATATAATAATAAATATTTGGAACTTTTTATCGTGCTGCAATAAATGATCCGCCACAGATTTGCATTACTGTACTGGACGTTTGTCTTTTACCGCCTCCTTTTGTTGTGCCGACCTTTTGGAGTTGCATCATATTTCTCCAGAAAACACACTAAAATGGCTAAAGTGTCTTGCATACTTACAACTGCGGTGTAATGAGTGTGGGTGTGTGTTTGTAGTGCCACTGATTCTAAAGTATTTAACAGCGCCAACACCTTTGTGCTTACTCAGTCTCGAGGTGAGGTGTTTCTCGGTGTTTACCCCACTTCACATTATTTGCTTTGCATAGACTGCCTATCTTGTGAAGAACAGCATGATAATACCTGGAATGAGGTTCCCCCTCCTTATCGCATTTGGTGAAAGAAAACCAAGAAAAATCTGACAATTCCAAGTCAGTCCTCCTCAGTGAAATATTTAAACCTAGTAAAGATGTCAATACTTAAAAAGCACATTTCTGTCTTCATGTATCACTAAATGCTCTTTTCTTGGAGTGCAGTGATTTAGGTGGTAAGAGTGTCTTTTTTTTTTTGTTCTTGCTGCATTGGATTTAAATCTAAAATAATGTACACAGGTTTTTTATATATATATATATAATATATCTTGCCTGTCATTGACTTGTTTCGTGTGAATTCTGGTTTACCTTGCTACAGTACACAGTGCACAACCTCAGTGAAGGCGAGACTCTCACCAGATGACAGAATGAAAATAAAACAGCAAACGCTGTGTCAGGCGTCGTGGCAACATGTTCCGAGTATCACCCTGCCTCTCAAAGCATTACCAGCGTGTCATATGGACGGACTGAAAGCCGATGCTCTGAAATTTGTTCACTAAATCACGGTTATGATGCCATCCCCAACGCTCGTTACATTCCTGTGAGCCATATGTGAAAGTCTGAAGGCAAGCCGGAGCTTCTTCAGTGCGCTTTAAAATGCACTTGAATAAGAAGGTGAGAGGGGAATGAAATAAAATGCACATGGATCACATTGACAGACTTAAAAAAGAAAGAAAGAGAGAGAAAGTGCAAAATCTGTGTAACCTCTCTGTGAGAGTGCAGCTTTTTCCCTCTTATGTTTTGTCTTTCTCAACAAGTGCACTCATTCCTTTGAGTTCAAAAGGAGTCACTCCATATAACATGAAGTCCGCCTCACACTATAGAGTCTTTAATCTCAGAGCCCAGCCTGACTCGAGGCCGGGGGCATGTGGGAGAAATCTCCACGTGGCTCTCTCTTAAGTTCAGAGGCCTCTTCTCCGATTCAGAGAAGCTCTTGCTGTTATCAGGTGATGAGCACTCGTGCGGTGGAGTGCTGCAGATGTAGTTGTCATTAAGAGTCTGGTACCCCTTATGATCTGAAACTGATGTTGTTACTGTGTTGCCGTTGAGCGGCAAGTTTTCAGCTGGTTTCACCACTATTCGGGGCTTCTTCTGCTGCATGTTGGGGCACTCGCCCTCCTTCAGCATAGACTTCATGTGGTCACGGTTCCTGTAAACCACAAACAGGGAGAAGACTACCAGGGAAAACACCAGGAGGGCACATACGACGATCAGCTCATTCCAGTAGGTCTTTGTGTTGATCTGCGGCGAGCGGGCCTCCCCTGGCAGGATGATAATTTCCTCCTGTGAGATCTGTGGCGTACGTGAACGGCCTGTCAAGGTGGTGCTCTCCTGCTTGGCTTCGCCTCTCACACAGTAGTTTGCCAGCAGCTGCCTGAAGCCCTCCTCCACTGACCAGCACTCGTATGTTTCCTGCCTGTCTGCCTGAGCGACCACCACCAGTCCCCCCTCCGGGCTGGGGTAATGGAAGTGACCTGCGCTCTCACTGAACTCCCACCTTCTTTCAGCCAAATTAGAGCGCAGCTTGCAAGGCAGTACTTTGAACGTGTTGGCTGGGATAATGATCACCTGGCATGATGACATCCCTGTGGAAAGTCAAAGCACAGATGAATCAGGTATTGCATGAAAAAAGGCTGTACCACTCTACTGATGCAGAATAATAAGGGTTTTTCAATCAGCTCTTATTGTGAGAGGCAACGCATGGAAATGAGTGCTCTGTAAATCTTAGAGAGTTCCCATACGTGTAGGTGGAGGTCTGGCAAACCGTGGGCTTGGCACAGTCTTGTTGCAAATAGCTGATGTGTCTGCTTCATCTACATCCTGCTGCCAGGCACTGAAACACATACAATTAATCATAAAGTGTGATTTTAAAATGCACTTTTCTATCTAATATTTGCATATCACAGGCATAGACTGAATATAAAAGAAGGACACAGCCCTAGGGCATGAAAAGTGAATCAAACGTGAAAGTGCTTTAAACCCGTATTCTTTCTAATGTCCAGCAGGGGGCAAATCTTCTGGGTGCAAAAGGAAGATTGTAAAGCAGCATATTAAACAGTTTCCTAGTGAGTTTATAGTCTTAATTGTAAGTTTCAAGTCTTATTTAATACAGCACAGTGCTCATTTGGTAAATTGTTTTCCCATTTAGAGTAAAATAGATGATTAATCAGGGTATGCTTTAAAGCGTGCAGTGCACTCTGTTTCTCAGTTAGGACTTGGGGATTCAAAACGGGTCATCACAAACCGGTGACGTTATGGTGGCAATCTTTTATGTACAGTCTATAATCACTGAAAGCCTTAGCTGCTAAAATAAATATTGTGCAGCAGGATACATACTTGTTTGGTGGTGCACGTCTGACATCTACACATTGCTTCCCATTCCAGGCACAGTAAGGATCCCTGGAGAGGATGCACTCCCCACAGCTCTGATAATTAGTGCAGTTAGCTACTGAGACCTCCACCAGTTCAGAGAAAGAGGAAATATAAAGCTGACCCTGTGGATGACAGATGACAAAGAAAGGGACAGTCAGTAAGTGCCCCAAATACAGTTACTGGGTTACTATTTTCATCCAGAGTCCTCTCTTTGTGACCCTGATCTGAATGTGGTAGGTTTCTTTCATCCATTTTAAAAGGAATTCCTTTCGCCTGATCTAAGCAAACGTATGCCGGGATTCAGGAAGTGTCACAAATCCAGCTGTTAAAACCCCAGCTTCAGATCCCCTGAGAGAAAGTTGCATGTAATTAGCTCACTGAACACGAGGTACGCTGCAGGCTGTGACTCTTAATGGCTCATGGAATCTCTAAACTGCCAATAAATGAATTTACTGAGCTCATTAGTTTACACCATGAGAAAGCTCTGTGAATTAAAAGTGACTTGTTTTCTCTCTGAACACTACATGTACCTTTTCAGTGTCCAGCTCAATGTGCTGCACCGGTTGAGAATCACGGAAGAGCACCATCTCTTCAATAATATGCATCTTCTTGTTGACATTAATGGCTTTATGAAGTCTGCCATCATCTGGAAATGAGAGTTTAAGTGAAATTAGATTTCACAAAAGGGGCTGAAGCGTGTTTATGTATAACTGTGAGTGTGAGTGGGGAGTCGTTTACCTGTGCCAATGAAGAGCACATTATACGCCTTTTGAGCTGCTTGGACGCGGTGGACAGCGATCTGCGTGTAGCGAACGTTGCGTTTCAGTAGCAGGGGCTGGCTCCGGATCACGCCGTCCATCAGAAAGTGGTCTTTGACAAAATTCAGCACTTTGTCTGGCATGAGCAACGAGGAGGAGATGCCCTGCTTTCTGGCAGCGTTTGTTATACACTGCAAAACACAACAAAATGACTGCTTTACACACTTTTCACATACGCTCACTGGATAATGAAACCTGCTGTGGCTGCACAGCACTGCTTTGTGTTTATTTTATTACAAAGCCATTTCAGTGATTTGAGTGTGATAAGCCAGGAAATGAAAGCGACAGTCATTTGATAAGAATCATGTTTAGGAACCAGAGAGGAGCGATGGCGGCTTGACAGATATCTGTTCAAGCCTCGATCAGCAGTCACAAACGGGAACAACTTGCGGTCCTAATGCAGCTGACGAGACATGGTGTAGAGAACTGACATATACAGCATGTGTCTACAGGATTTTCCAGCAGAGGGCAGCAGGAAAATCCTGTAGACACATGCTATATA
>VUQK01043583.1:35809-54743 GCA_015106715.1 Bujurquina vittata | reverse complement strand
GAACAACTTGCGGTCCTAATGCAGCTGACGAGACATGGTGTAGAGAACTGACATATACAGCATGTGTCTACAGGATTTTCCAGCAGAGGGCAGCAGGAAAGCACTCACCGCTCCAGGCCGAGGCTCTGGGATCGGATGGTTATATGTGTACCACTGCTGGGTTTCTCGGTTAACCTCACGATATCGCCCATTGAACGCCTTTTCTACTTGGTCCATAGAGAAGGAGCACACTGCAGAGCTTCCTGATGCACCTTTGTACCTTATAAGACACACACACAACTTTCTCAACAACACTGACAGATGATTACAACCTTGAAGGAAGCTGTATGTATTCCTTGGAGATACTTTGGCTTTGATGTGACATTTTTTTCGAGTTATTTATAATTATTCTGGCACCATTATGGCAAATGATTCTCTTATTGTTGTTGTGCCAAAGCAGTTAAAAAGTTCTCACCACTGAGATGTGAAGACTCCATAAAACACTGTGTTCTTCCAGTCCTCAGGACTGGGTGTGAGCACAAACATGTCCTGGATTATGTTGAAGGGAAAACCATCATCGGGCAGAGAACACAAGAGCTGAGCCTTCAGGAACGTCGTCCATTTCTTCTGTAACACCCTCTCACCTCCAACGTCACCCTGCAGCACAATTTGGAGTCTTTTCAAGATGAGGTCAGCACAAGGTGCTGCAGTATGAGACTGACACCTGAGGTCACTATAGACAATAACCCTGCACAGTTTGACACACACGTGTGATTTGATGGGATCTGACAAGTCTGGTACACATTATGAAATGATGATAATGCACCACACAGTACACTTCAAAAATATACTATAACATGCAGTATCTAGTTTATGTTATATTGTGTAAGGAGAATAAATCTGTTATCTTTATGTTACTTTGTAACAAAAAACAAAACAGGAAGCGCCGTGTCCAAAGGTGAAGTTGTTTAAATTGACGCAACTGAAAAACATTAACCCCTTCATAAAACTACAATGAGCTAAATCAAGTGTGGCTGCAACACAGTTATAACTGGAGGCAGAAGACTTCTAGGTCATGAAAACAATATACATCATCACAACTGGCATAGATAAAAAAAACAAAAAACAAAAACACTCGGGGCTTACAGGAGGGCAAATGCTTTTAAATGAAAAAGGAAAAATGACAATCCTTTTTCACTGACACTGTAGCTATGATTCAGTGCCTTTGGCACAAGCCTCCAAATTGCTATGAGGGACATGGGACCTCTGACATGCAGACTAATTAGGATACGCAGATTGTATGAAAGAATATCAGCACAAATTGGAGGGCAAATACATCTTGAAGCGTCAGTGTGAATGACATTTACAGTATAAGATATGCACGTATAACTGTAGTTGACGAGGTGTTACAGGTCTGGGGAAGGTGACTGCACATCAAGGGCTAAATTGAAGAGCTTAATTTAGGTTTGTAAAGAGACATAGATCTAACAAGCTGTTGTAAGCAGTTTTGAAGCACTGCAGAGGACCAAGAAAAATGCTAAATGACCTGAACCACATAAAACCCCTTTAACATGAAGCTTCAATTGAGTCCACCTTAGCACAACATTAATCAGAGAAAGTGGCAGCAAAGGATGGAAAGGGAAATGACACATGACCAATACTGAGCTTCTGAAGCAATTACTTGTTGTAACCCAGGCAGATAATGAGCAACATATATATTTCCTGGTCCTTTAGGCTGAACCTAGTTTTATAATTTAATGCCACTCTGGGCTTAAACTGACTTCTGAATAATTGAAGCAAATGCATCCCATTCATTAATCCCTTGTAAAAGCATCCGTTGTTCAAAAGGCTGTTCGAAAAGCCATGAGCATGGCAGGCGGTAATGGCTTCTTTCTGGGAAATGGAAAATTCCAGCAAATGAGAGCATGCTTTGTTGTGTTTGTTTCAACCAAAACATTGTCTATCATTCCATAGTTAGCCTCAATGAAGTGGAACTAAAGTAATAATAGACATCTGGATATACAGCAAGTACCGAGATTGCCGCCGAGACAGCGAGTGAAGCAAGGTTTAGAGATGAAGACAAAGACCGGACGTAAATAATTGATCTGATCCAGCATTGCTGTAGTTGTACTGACACTGACCATTTGCCTCATTTTAAAGCTTTGTTATGTTTTACATTTTACCACACAAATGAGTTATGCTTCAACATTGTTTAAGAAAACCTGACACATTATTGCCAGTTTCCTTTTGGGTAATCTGCACCAACATACAAGAACGCATTTTAACCATACGTGAGAAAACTATCATTAATATGCCTCATGAGTCAATATTTATATTTGAACATTTAACCCTCTGGACAGCCCCCTTCTGTGGCAAACTGGCAGCCCTATTTTCCGCTCTCCCCACATAACACAGTGCTGCTAAGTGTGATTGTTTTAAGAGAGACAGGCAGCAGTTTGATCTGGAGACCTGATTTGCCATTGTACAAATAATGCTACAGAAATGAGAAAAGCTTAAAAATTAACAAACACTGTGTGAGGCCTGCAGAAGGTGTTAAAGCTTTTCTGCACACAGATCCTGCGCTTCAGTAATCCTGAGCGATTTGTAGTTGGGTACTGAATCCTGTCAGAACACAAATATTTGTTGAAACACGATAAGAACCGAGAGAGAGTGGATTTGGATAAAAAGAATCAAACAGAGGGGAACATGCAAGAAAAATGTTTTTCTGTAACAACAGATCGTGCGTCACTGCCCAGAAGGACTGTATAGCTGTAAGCAGCTTTGAGTAGACTACATACTGTACATTCCTGTATAGGTACTACGCACAAACACACAAATAAACAAACTCCTTCCCGGTTTGATAGAATTCTATAGAGAAGGCAGGGAGTACAGATTACCCAGGGGTAAGAGAGCTTCTTTAGATGGACTGTCTGCCTTCAAGCATCACTCACCTTACACACGCGAGCAATGCGTGACACAATGGTGTTGTCAAAGAAATCAAACTCCTTTCCCGCTTCACTGAAGAAGAAGTAAATCTTATCGTCATCACCCACCAGGTTGCCCTTGGGAAGGCTCTCCTGTATGTAGGCAGAGCCAACAAAGGCTGGATCTGAAAGGAAACCGACAATACTGTCACAATGGGATCTAGGGACATACATCCCTATTCCCATGGCAAACACAGTCCAGTTTCAAGAGGGACTGACAGGCTGCAGGTAAACACTTTTTATATACATTATCTTGAGTGGTGTCACATTGTAAACTTCTCATTCAATAGATTTGGTGCAAACAGTGTCATTCTTCTCATATAAGATATAACAACAAAAACAAAACGCAGCACCTTACTGCCATTATACCCGTACCTTGAAGCCAGTTCAGTGAGTTTTCTGTTTTTAGAGCTGTTCCTTGGCTTAGACTTTTGTAAATGATGGGTTCATTTCCTTGGAAATTACTGACTGTGCCAGTATACAGCTCTCCATCTGCAACACAGTGAAGAAGACCAGCATAATAACAGTACTTATCACAAGGGAATGGGCGTCTGCGTCACACACAGTAATGAAATCCAGAGGTTATGCCCCAGTTTATCTTTATAGCATGTACCAAGGTACTTTACTGATTCCCACAGTGGCTTCTATAAATCTGAAACATTTAACCAAGCCCGATTTTTATCAGCGGCCGACAGCCATCGTGAGACCTACCAGCCATGATGGCAGTGGACTTGTATTCAGGGTTGAATGGGCAGCGGCTCCGTCCATCCTCTGTAACAATCTCACCAGTATCACTCTTGACAAGGGAGAAGTCAGTAGTGTTCTGGAGGAAACACACACACACATCACATGTCACATGCTTACTTTGAAAAGTAGAGCTGTAACCTGCTCTGGCAGCGGCCGCAGACTCAGTCTCACAGCGAAAAGGAGGTCAGTCTGTGTTTGCTAGAAGCTGAAGCAAAGGCCACGTGTTTGTTTGTTATGGATTGTTTTAAAAGGCCTTAAAAGATTTGTAGAAAAGGATTGAAAACCAGATTGATTCTTACATTATTTGATTACATGCATTAAAATATATTGATCCATTTCCCATAAGGCACAGGAGATAATAAAATAATGCACTTATATCATATCTGGCTGGGCAGAGCCTGTGCCAGACTGCTAAGTGAGTTGAGAGGCAGGAAGCAGCATGCATCTCTTCCTCTAGAATCAAATAAATAAATCACATATAAAGTCTTGCACCAGAAGTAATCAACTTTTCTAAAAACAAACAAATGGAACAGACTTTTTTTTTTAAAAAAGATCTTCATAAAACCAGGCGTGCATAAATATGGGCACTGCAACAGATGTGAGTCTCCCCTCGAAACACTTACTATGTAAGCACAGATGGGGCTGAAGGCATAGGTTCCACAAACGTACAGATGAGTGCTGTTCATACGTAGTAAGATTTTGATGTAGTTGAAGCAATCCGTCTGTATTAGAAACACAGGAAAAAAGTTTCATGAACATGTTTGAATTTCAGAGGTTTTTTTAATACTGTCAAAAAAATCATTTTCTTTCCTGTTCTATCATAACAATTTGCAGAAACTTGTGAAGAAGTAAGAAGAAATTTCCATCCAGCAACTTTCCAATTGGTAAAGTGAAAGCACTAAGTCCTCCTGCTAATGTGGTGACCCTTACTGAAGGTTCTCGGTCTGTATTTTTACACCTAAGGGGGCTGTCAAAACAAAAAAGTGGAAAAGTGTGACTGGAAGTAGGGGAAAAACATCCATTGTTGAAGCATGGAAAATCACAACTTGAGAGGAAATGTCCACAGTTCTGCCCTGGATCTGTTTGCCATGCATTAATGGTCACTTTAACCGACTAAGAAGCTCTGCAAGTGATGCAAATAATGTTTGAGCCGTGTGTGAGTTGGCGCACTTGCGTATGAAACCATCAGTTCACTTGCCTGCAGGTCTTTGCCTTTGAAACTACACTCTTCTCTCTTCCTCTCTGGGGTTTTCCATGCAAGCTGCAGAAGAAAAACAGCATCAAATGCATACACCAGGTATCATAGAGTGAGGTGTGCTATAATAACATTGGACCACTGGGAGCTTAGTATACGTATCGCCATCTATATATCTGTATACTGCACTTCTGGGATCATATTATTAATGCATTCATATAAATACAGTTTATGTGATATTGCAGTTTACAGCCGCTTGCACACTGACTCTTACATTTCTCTGTAGCGTGACTGCGCTGATATCAGAGAGGCTGAGAGCAAACAGACTCTCCCGAGCGCCAACATACAGCATGCTGTCTTCGCTACTGAGAAGGAGAGAGGTAAAGTTGAAGACGCCGCTGACTGAGAAGCTTTTGGTTAGTCTCTCCTTTGCATCTAGACAGAAACACAAACACAGACAGAGAAAGAAACATAAGATGTAATTCAAAAATTAACCTGCCCAGGTTAAAATGAGGGGATGATTATTTGTAAACTGCTGAAGACAGGAAATGAATTGATATAAAATCACAACAGAGCCGAGAAACGTTTTTGAGTCTTAATATTGATGACACTGTTTTGACTTAAGATTGGATTTTTATTGGAAGAACATTTTCTTAAATAACAGGACATTTAGCTGTGCATGAGCACTGTTATTTTGCACTTTTGACTTTATCAGGTAGCGCACAGTGAAACGTGATGGGAAATGAGTATAATGAGGGTGAAGACATAAGAGAAAGCCTCCCACCCAGCTCTAACTTGTGACTACTCTTAGACCAGAAAAAGATGGACTTTGAAGCTGTGAAAACCAACTAGAGATGTGCAGCAACTCAGAATGTGGACCTCACAGTGCTACACCTGAAGATTTGTGGAGAAAAACAATGAATGTGTCTCTTTTTCTATGTGTTTCTATGTGTGAAACTGCAGCTTCCATATCTTACTGGCCCTTCATCAGTAAAACAAAGTCCCTATATTTCTCCTAAAGTTCACTCATTTTAGATAAAGTATGCAAAGTAAATGGTTTTATTTCAACCACATCAACAACTCCTACTAAAGCCAAGACTTAAATCATTAACTCCCCTAATTGCTGCTTTAAAAAGCCCATGTGTATCTCAGATTTGCAGCAGTTTGGAGGCCTTCACTGCCAGCACAACTTGAACAACTTGCCTCAACTGCATGCCAGCATAAACAGAAGCCAGGAGCTAATGGAAACTTAAAGTCACTGAAGTTCTGAAACAGGATCTCAGGCCTTGAAATGTGAACTGTGAAAAAAAAAGCAAACATTTCTTTGGACTCACTTACTATAAGAGCACTGACACTAAAGAAATACCACAATAGTCCCTAAAACGTAACACATCTTAACCTCTTGATATTCCTGCAACAAGATCAGGACAACAGACAACAATTATATATATGGAAGCCGCCCAGTGTGGCAGGGATGCATTTTCACCATCCAAATTTATAATATCACATTCTCAGTAGAGTGAAACTGTATTAAAACCACAGCTGCTGGTGATAATAATTAAAATTATAGCACTTCCCCGAATTAAACTAATCCGGTCCAGATAAAGTCATTAAGTTCTACTGACAATGTGCTCACTATGTGGTACATACCCTGCAGTATGTGTGACCTAATTTAACCTCACCTTAGTACGCTGGTACAGGAGGTCGAGAGACTTCCTCTCCCTCGGGAAAACAACATGTTAATAGCAGTCCATCACCACAGCAACAGTGAGCCATATTGTAGTTAAATCTGTCCGTAAAACCACAAGAGGCTTTGCTCCATGTACTGTACATGCACCCACGGGGGCCATTCTCTTTCCTTTCCACTATCATTACAGGATAAATGGACTCCTGCTCCATGTCGGTACTGTTCCCCCCACTTTTTTCTCCCCACAGAGCCGTGGGCAAATTCAGCTGTGATTTACAGAGCGGGAAAGAC
Source organism: Bujurquina vittata (assembly GCA_015106715.1). Taxonomy (NCBI): domain Eukaryota; kingdom Metazoa; phylum Chordata; class Actinopteri; order Cichliformes; family Cichlidae; genus Bujurquina; species Bujurquina vittata. The sequence goes on along the minus strand of VUQK01043583.1, from coordinate 47,860 downwards.
AAAGGCCAAAGCCGCAACCAAAACAAAAGCTTTGAGGGATTTTCACAAAGGAGGATATCTACACAATTACTCTCTGGAGTCAAATCACCACTGTCATACTTAGCAACCACAGATGACAAAAAGAAACAATAAGACTCCCAGCTGAGTATCATTAAAGAGATTCAGGGAGGGTTTTGCAACCATACAGAGCTTTTCCTTCGTACCGTTTGGAAAACAATCATTTATTTATTTTTTGTAGACCAACTGCTTGACAATGCTTTATTTCTCTGAGGGGCAGATAATGGTACATTTTATCATTTTTTGGACCACATGGTGGATGCAGGCTTAAAGAAGCAACTGTACAGTTTTAAAATTACAGGCTTACTTTGCAGCAAGCTTTGTAAAACTGCATATATGTTTTTTATCTTAAATTTCACTGTGTTGATTCTTCAGCCTGCAATATTAGCGGAAGAGAACCTAACATTTTGCTCACGTCGGAGGCCAAAACAGAGTGAAGGGGGAGTGAATATTAATCATTAATTCACAGGGTGGTTGGAAACACAACTCCAAATGAATGCTAATGTTAATCTGCATCTGCTGAACTTAAAGACACAAATGGTAATAGCACAGCAGCACTGTGTAGGCATGTCTCTGCTGCAGGAGCTCAGCACAAGGTGGAGCAAACCCGACTCGTGAAGTAACATCATAATTTTTTGACAGCTTCAACTGAGCATGCCAAACAACACAACAATGCATCTGTGAGAACAAAGAACAATGGAAGGAACAGACATGGATGCTGCTTTGCTTTGTTTTGTATCCGACTACACGAGGAATTACATGTTGAGGATGGTGATGTTTGAGAGAGCGCCGGCGTGCTCTTCTTTGACTTGCTTCTGACAGTTTGCTTTTCAAAAATGGCGTTTGTTCTGAGTTTAACTAATCAATGTCAGACTCTGCCCAGTAGTTTTTTGTGGGTCTACTCTGTGGAGTAGTTTTCTTCCTTGAAAATGGCACTGAAAATGGGACAGAAAGAGGTCTCACTAATGCAGTAAGAAAGGGAGGAGGTAAAAAAACAAAAAAACAAAACTGCCTCATGCTTTCAAAGAACAAGAATTTAAAGAGTTGGAATCTTTAGATTTAATTTATTTCTATTAAATTTGTGTGACACGATAAGTTATTAAAGACTTGCAGTTCATTTGTTTTGCTGAAATGATTAGTTGACAAAAGGCTGTGACCCACAAATTATCAATTCATTCAATCAATGTACCAATCGCTCTTGTTTTAATTGATTCATGACTGAAATAATCAATTATTTGCTCAGCAAATACACCCAACAGTTCCAGCTTCTAAAATGTAGGAATATGGATTATTATGAACTTTTTGCACAATGTTCTGCAAGTAAAATAAATGATAATATCATAAAAGGATATTTCAGTTAATTAAATGAAAAATGATAACTGTTGCAGCTCTTTGATTATTTATTTGAACTGTTTCTGGACAGCGTCATAGTGCCCAGAGCACAAAACCTGAATAGCCTAACCCGCAGGTCAAACACTGTACAGACTGGTGCCCCCAGCAGCTGTGGCAGAGGGGCGAGGGCCAGATACTGAACCCAGAATTGACCCAGATGCATTGGTTTGTATCTGTGAGTGTGTGTGCTATAGATGAATGACTATGCATGTAAATGGGTGAATGTAGCTTGTACTGTAAAAAAACAAAACAAAACAAAAACCTTAGTCTAGAAATTGCTCACATAAATACCAAGTCAACATCAAAAGGCGTTTGCATCCTGCATGAACTTGTCTTCCCCGCTGCTCCACATATGCCACAGTCTCTTAAAGAATCCACTCTATTGTTGTTCGACTGTCTGAGGCTGATTTGCGACGGGTCATTTCATGACAATGCAGCCCCAGAAATGTTGTGGTGTACACCAGGAAGAGGGAAATATATGAAGGAAGAAGGGTTTGGATCCATGACAGAGAGAATATCAGGTCGGAGGTGGCCACCATGTCACTGCTGAAGAGGGAAGAGGGACTACACTATCATGCCATGTGGTTTATCCTTGTCCATTTTGCCTGTCTCTTGTAACTCACTGAAAATAGGTGTTCACTACTTTGAAGTTCATCACTGGGTTTATTTTTAGGGTGCATTTATTTCAAAGTGGTCGAGGCCTGAGATGCCTCATTTTTACAGAACCGTACAGTATGCAAGTTGCGTGCCTCTATCATTCATTCCTGTAAAAGACTTTGATGATCTACGTGAAGACCCACTAGTGCATTTTGATGGCCTTGCACCTTTATAATATTATATCCTTCAACACTAATCTTTTCACTTAGTGGAATTTAGATAAGCAAATATTTTTTGTTTGTTTTTTTATTTTTATGCTAAGGTTCTAAGATGTCATCCAGGAAGTTATCTTCCTGCAACATGAGCCTGGCATTTGGGGAACAAGCGCCAATTTTCTGATCTGTCAACACTCTCACTGGAATTACTTTTTACAGAAGAAAAAGTCCCCAAGAAAACTGAGGCCTTTGGATTATCCCCAGAATCTGAGACATTGTTTCTGAAGAGACAAATTATTGCCTAGTGTGTCCAACTGTAGTCTCATAAACAAAAAGAAACATACCTAAATGTCATGGTGTTTGATATTTGGCAAAAAACTCAAAGTATAAATCCAAAATTATATAGATGGCTACATACCATCGGGGATAGGTGATTCATTTTGTGTTTGTTTCTTTGCTTAGCTTCCTGGGTGAGCTGATCTTTTAAGGCAGGAAGCTAATTTTCAAAAAAATCTAAGTAAAGATGAAGAAGCAAAAGAAAAAAACTCCCGCTGTATCTTATGGACTGATTATGGAAGCAGGTTGAGCACAGAGGCGACCTGCTATCCAGCTGCAACTGAACGCACCATGCAAAAATGAAGCCAGCAGGCAGATGTCTTACAGAGGGCTTTACACTTCACCAAGTCACTACCTGACCTCTGATCCTCCAGTTTGAGAGAGCAACTTCATGCGTGGTTAAATCCCTTCATCTGTGACCCTTTCTACAAGTGCCTGAAGAGCACCCCTTCTGCCATCTGTGAGCAATATTAGATTATTGCCATTATTATGTAATTAAGAGTAATTTCTGCAAATGACAAAGGGCTGAATGGACTGAAATACTTGCACAGACCAACTTGCTAATCTATTTAGAAAAGAAATTAACTACGTCTTGGGCTTCAGGAAATCATTATCTATTTTTGAAGCTGTTTTTTTTTCTTTTTCTGATGCGTGTGTTCCAAAAACTGATCATTAAAAATGCGGAACATCCCTTCAAAAGAGGAACTGTAGAGAAATCTGTCCTCTAATACCAGAAAATGCCAGAGATCTAAGTTCCTTTCTTTTGTAGGGCAACGATTACAGGCTGATTTAACCAGTGCCCTCCTTATAAGGGGACTGCTTTTATCAGCTCTCACAGCTGTATGTTCAGGAGATTGTTAGATTGCATACCTCATTTCATGCGTACCTGTTCTTGTTTTCTTTCTACAGAAGAAAAACATCCCCACGACTGGACCAACTAGATTTAATAGCAAAGAAGGCGTACTTAAAAAAACCCCAAAGTTAACGTCACTATCAAAACAACTGGCTTTACTGATAAGTCGCTTGCAATTGTACAAAGCTTAGTCAAAGTTTACTCGAAGATGACCCAGAAAATGCTCCCATCTTTGTCTTTTTATCGCCTTCAAGAGCAAGCAATGGACTCATGACAGATCCTCTCTAAAGGACATCATATGCCCCATTTCCAGTCTTCTGACCACAAACATGACCTACATTCCCATCTCTGAGGGAATAGACGAAGAATACTTGCCAGTAATAGTCCTAAGAGAACACATTTAAACAGGGTCGAATAGGCACACGAGGATGCATAAACCGTAACGGTTGAGGAAACACCCTTACACCTATACACCCAGAAGCAGAACTAAATTCATACTGTGCAGAAAAGGTTGAGTTACATTTAACTACACTCTGGCAGCCATAATCAGCCTAATTGAAAGGTAGGGAGATCTGACTCCTTCATGATAGAAGGCAAGCAAACAGACCTGAATCCCTATCCATCTAACAGATAGGTCTGGTGAGAACACCAGAGCAAAGACAAGAAGAATAAATCTCTGATCTCAGAAGTGGAAAGCACTGATGCAATTTATTCAGTTTGTTTGTTGAAGACAGTGAGGATTGGCAGATGAGCTGGGATGCCTCAACATTGGGCTAATCTTGTAGAAATATGGGGAAGGAAATTACATTTACGAGAAGCAGGGAAGGAACTTCTCAGGAACAAACTATTTTTCTTTGTCGTCATCCATCTACTGTACATGCTCAAGGACTTTGCTCTGGATAGAACAGATGAACTCCTGCAAAGCCATTTGCTTTCAGAAGAATTAGAAGATCCCCCCTGGGTCACAGCTCCTGCTGCTGTCGCACAGTCTGGTGACATAAGCACAGAAAACAGCCCACAATGGAACACTAACTGCATTATCCCAAGTAATTTTAACTAGCTAGTAAGAGCTTTTGCTGAATTGGTAATAGTGTGGGAGAGCAGACCTTGGAAGCTGAAGGACTGAGACTAAAGCATCTGGAATGCATTAAGACAACAGGCCAAGAGGGTCAATCCACCGGGAGGTTCATTAGGCAAGCTGTGAGCATGCTGTTTGTATTGGTAAATTGTGGGGCTGCATCTCGTTAGCAGGATATTGTCTCCACAGCACCATCCTGATGCAGAGAAAGGTGGTAATTTTGAACACAACTTTAGGAAACAGAGTCTGGAGAGGCATATCGTAAATTCTGAGGAAAGGGTAGAGATAAAATATGTGTAACGGGGATGAGCTATAACAGGCTTTGGTGGTATGATTTATAGAGAGAAAATACAGCACAGTGGGACTTCAATCTGTTACCATTTAAATACTTTAAATCAGTCATTTGTTAAAAAAAAAACTCACACAGCTCAGCTCTGTTGGATCCTTTTTTTTCTGTTGATAAGACAGTCTGCAGATCAGGGAGCTACAAAAGCTGACCCTGGATTAACCACTATAATGTAAACCAGCTGCTGGTTCACCAGGAACTCACCCTGACCCCTTTCTCTACTCTAAACAGTGCTGAAGAATCAAGAAAAAAGGGACTGTACATGAGGTCTTGACTTGTTTTGAGCCATACAGCAGACTCAGACCTGACCAGCCAGACTCCATGCTGTGCTATTGAACTAGGTGCAGAGCAAGTGAAAAGTCACTGTGTCCATACAATACTCTGAAAATAAATGTGCAATGCAGCTGCACAAAAGTTAAGAGCTGCAGCCTTTCCTTTTTTTTGTTCTTACTTTTTTAAAAATTAGCTACAGAAGCTAGGATTAACTGTGAGTCAGAAAATAGTGCAACAATAACCAATTCAGTTTTATTTAGATAGCTCCAATTCACAACAAGAGCAGCCTCAAGGTCCTTTATATTGAAGGTACGGACCCTACATTTTTACTTACATTGCTATTAACCTGAATGATTATTGAGTTAACCAAGGTAATATAAAATAATAGTTACTGACTACAATTTTGCATATTTTTGGATATTCTAATAGAGCTCAATCAAGTAATCACATTAGTTTAAGCACTGATACCACGACGACCTACAGCTCAGCTATGTGCCACCAACATAGTATTGAAAAGCTGTTATCTCACTTGACACTACTGTCATTCTGAATTACTCAAGACTGGCTGTTTCAACTGGCCTAGACATGACAGCTTTTAAATAATTAACAATGCTTCACTCCCTAGCGTGGCTGTGGGCATGCCCCCTAAAACAAAATTAAAGCACAACTGTCTCGTGGTGGGAAGAGGCCTGATCAGTTCAACAAGAAAAGACGGCCAACTAAATGGCTTATAGGTGTGCCTTTAAATGATGCTCAACGCACTAAGCCATTCAACATGGGCTGCATTAAAGCCTGGAACAAAAGCAGAGAGAAAAGCAGATGCGGGCTCTATTCCCTGAACCCATGATCCATCCTGATAGGCGCATAATGAGAACCAGACAAGTGTTCACACCATAACACATACAAATCCCCATTCATTATTCATGGCAGATTACCCTCTTCATTAAGGCATAGGCAGGGACCAGGGGACAGAAAACGAGAGAGACAGCGAGAGAGACAGAGTGAGCGAGAGAGAGACATAGACAGAAAGCCATAGAGAGACAGAGCGAGAGATAAAGCGCGTCTACAAAAATGGCACTGGATGGGGATCAGCCAAGCAGGGCTCTGGCCCGCCTACAATGCTACGGTTTAAGCACGCAAGCCATCAAGCTAACTGGCATCCAGAAAAGACAGAGAGGACCAGAAACCATGATGAGCTCAGGCAGCTTCTGCTGTATAAAGTTCAGGTCCCTGAGGCCTGCAGCACTGCATTCTGCTTTGATACTGTAAATACAATGTGACAAAGCCCTTCTGCGGGAGGCTGGAAAATGTCAGTGTAGCAGAACAGACACTACCACAGCAGGACAACTTTTGTCACCAGGCCCTCTTAACCTTTATTTCCCAGAAAAGAAAAGAAAAACTTGTTCTTTGCATTAAGTCACAAACTAAAACTGGTGTTTTTAAGGTCAACAATACCAGTGCCTTTATGCCAGAGTTGCTTTATAAGTTAGCTAGTAAATTTTATAAAAAAGTAGGCCATCTTAACCATGATGATAAACAATAAAATTACTGCTTGTCAAGCTTTATGAGAAATTGTTCTGGTCTGTTGTTAAAGTTACTTTCTGCATGGCCCTTCAACTTATCAATGAGGTTAAAGTTACAACAAAAAACATAACCCTCCCCGATTATCTTCAGTTATACTGAATGCATACCATTGTATATCCAAAAGACTTCTGACATTTAAGTCTTGCATGCTTTTAAAGTTGTTGTTAAACACACTGCAAGCAAATCTTTCCTTAAGACTAGGGCCAAGTGTGAAGCGTCTTTTCAGTGAGTGATTGATGGTGTGTGTTGTTGTGAAATGCTCCACAAGGGATGAGCTATGGGCTTTGCTGAGGCTGGGAGGTGAGAGAGATTACCTGTTTGTATAGAGGTCCAACATGTGGGAGGGCACAAGCTCAGACAGGCAACACGGCTCACCTATTTAAAAGCTTAAAATTTGCTCCAAACTGGAAATTCTACCCATGTCTGTAATAGATTACTAAGCTGGATCTATCAACATAATCCTCCCCGAAGTAACTCTAATGATGCCCGAAAATGAGTCACTAACTGCAGATCAATCACTGAAAGCCTCCACCAATCCCATAAGCCATCATTTTGTTTAATTCTCTGTGGAGACGGCAGAGCACAATTAATGTTTAAAGTCAACATGTCATCTCAAATGCATCAGTATATTATTTGTATAATTGGATAAAATCAGTTCATGGTACTGGTGGCTCTATCTATCAATGAGGACATCAGGCTGCACATGAAAATAATACATGAGGGCTAACATAACAATATTTCCACCATATTTTAAGAGTGAAATGTGAAAGACATATTTGTTATGTTCCTAAGCTCAAAGTCACTGTGCAAGCCAACAGAAAAAAAATTCTGATTATATAAGAGCAATAACTCTCAGCGCTCATGAGTGTGTCCGCTTGTCGTTAGTAAGTCGAAACACAATAGGCCTGTTTATTTCGTAATTATTGTCTGACCTGCAGGTACTCGACAGAGCCACCCTGATGGAGCAGCCATTCACAGCATGGATTTACATGATGGAGACAAACACCATCTCACCCCTCTAAATCCTTTTAGCTCTTACAATGGACACATAAGAAGTGTATTGGTTTGTTTTTTTTTCTTTTTCAGCGGACAGTTTTCATAAATAGGGGACCCACCGTGAACTGAATGACCAGTTCTGTAAACAGAATGTGAGAGCAGAAAACGTGGAACTAAACAGCTTAGCAGAAAACGGATGTTTCTGTGAAGCGTTCCCAGGTGGAGTTATGTAAACTTTTACTTCTATACAGCTGTGAACAGCAACTAGAGAAGAGAAAGCAACAATGCCAGTCTTGATGACTGTTTATTGACAGTTGGCCACGTGCTGCGGTTCACACAACAAAAGATCCGGCGACGCTCTAGCTGGAGCCTCAGGCATCTCCAAACCTCACGCATACTCAGCTCACTGAGAAAGGAGGAGAGCCTGATGAGTCTAAAGGCTCGCTCCGTGTGATGCACATACATGGGATACCGGAGGAGCCTGGGATCAAGCACTCCTACTTAAAAAAAAAATTAAAAGCTAGCAGCAATTTGTAAAGTCACTTTTATTCTATTGTCAAGAAGTTGCAGAACTTACTGTATGAAAAGGTGAGGCGTGGAGTTACGTCATTTTCCATGACAGCTGTATGAAAGCAACCAAACAGAAGGACAGTCAAGGCGGGGAGACGGAAACAAGCCATAGCCATTGTCCACATGCCTCCTAAGATCTGCCAGCCAACTTGCAGTATTTCCCTTCAAGTTTTTGGTGAATTCATGAAGAGCGTCTTTTAGAACACACGCTTATTTTCTTCTTCTTCTTCTCTCTCTAGTCCTGCAGCTCCAAGCTCCGTGAATGAAAGGCGTCTGCGCTGTTGTGAAGTCAAGGCACCCCTTCTGGGCTACAGACGATGATGCTGGTTTGAAATGATGATCTGTGACCTCAGAGCAACAACCTCCATTGATCAGACTCCATGCATGCACAGGGTCACAGCTTAAACCTATCAAGATAAAGAAACAGTATTCAGATTAGAGTACATCAGGAAGCTAAAGGGAATAATAAACCAATTCATAGAAAAGCTTTTCTGAAACCACTCTAATTATCGCAGTATATGTTACTTTTCAGATATGATAATTCATCTCATTCAGGTTCTTAGCTGAGATGATTAATGGCTTCTTTTTTTTTCATTTTTATGCAACAGGCACAAGCACATCTGGAAAACCACTGGATAGTTGATAGTATTATATGCTTTTCAAGACCTCCTGTTCTGTTCTCTGGCTATTGTTTACAAATGCAAATACATTTATAAAACATTAACAAAAAGCTAATTAGTGGTTACATATTAGCCAGTAGTTGCAACACAGCACGCCGCCAAATGCTGTGCCATCAGCCGCTCTCCACATGAACGCTTCACCGGTTTATATGAAAATTCAAAGCCTGCTCAAACATGATTGGTTAAACAGAAACCAGAAGGTTTGATGCACCAAATTCTTGTTCAGGGTACAGATTGTACAGCCATTTTAATGTTATATTTTATTTTATCACTCTAACATTTCTATCTTCATGCTTGCTAGTCTCCTGCTGTTATACTGTTTGCATTTGTCTTATTGTGAGCTCATGAGTGGCCATAAATTACTTTGAATTCATGCCAACCCCGGATCCTACAGAGTATACGGTAAATAACATTTCACCTGAACAAAATGCTGAGCATCTTTCCTTGAAATTTACCTTTTTTTTAAAAAAAATATATTTTTTGGCCCACAGCTGTCTTTATTGCCACAGAGCATAAAACCTGATTACACAATATTGAAACCACATTAATAACAAAGTGTGTAAGTGCCACAGTTCAAAATCAAAGTCTGCCTTTAACAACGTAACTCAAGCTGACCTGATTGTGTGATTACTTTTCACTTTCTGTTTGCGGAAAGCAGAATTATTTTATTAGGTTAAAGGTTAATGTTATAGGCTGTTTGTATGGAGCTGACAGAAACACTCCCAAAAAAGATTAATGTCCATATCTGAACTGCGTATAATTGTTACCTGTTGTGTGCGGGACTGAAAAGAAAGCAGAGATTTCTTGGTAATCTCTGCTTTCTTGAAAAAAGGTGTGACGCCCAGGAAAGGGCTTATGTTGCAAGAGCTACAGGCGCTCCTGTCCAATAGTTTTCATCAGATGAACTTTAATTTCACTACAGAGTAGTAAGAAATTGTGTGTACAGATCAGAACTTGTCTCACTGTGAAATATTTGGATTCCCATCGTAATTATTCTGGAATAAAAGCATCCAAAGCCAAAGACAATTTGTGGAATGCTTCCACAAGCTTAGTATTTATTTCACCTCAAATTAATATGCGCTGAACTTGAACTTTTACTGTAGTTTTTTTTTTTTTTTCATTTCGTTTAACATTTTTATCAACAAGGTTTCCAACAATTCTTAAGAAAACATCAGTTTAAACCACAACACAGCCAGTAATGGAGTCATGGAGCAATTCACAGACTCTGATTAACTGAATGTAGTGAGACAGACTTAAAGGGAAACTCAATATGGATATCCCAGTTACAACTGCATATGCTCCATTACAGTGGCCACGGGGAGCTCCTCATTAAACGCTACCAACAGGAGATTCAGTTTCATGTGAGGTATTAGAATCAATTTCACAAAGTAGGGAGCAAAACTATTCTGACTTTTATCAAGGGGATCTGGACTCTTAGTCAATAAGCAGTAAGATGTTTATTACTAAACCAGACATGTCCAAATCTGATACAGGCAGATGACCTCTACGGGAGCAGGAAGGAGAACAAGACACAAAGATGGTTGGCTCTACAGCAGCAATGTAGAAGGCAGGAATACAAACATAAATCACTAGCTTTAACTTCTTCTAATTGTAAAAAAATCTGATCACAATGATTTCCCCATTCACCGATCCAGATATGCAAAAGCCATAAAGGGAAAAATAATCAAGTGTCTGGACAGCAAAGGATTTGGACCTACCGCAGCAGGACTGTGATTTTTAATGACCCTGATGGCAAAAGCAGACAAGCTTTTGAAAAGCTTCTGCTTTTAAAAGTCTGGGCTCGGCCACAGTCTGACATTTTTTGACAATCCCTCCCTGCCAGCAGCCTACAGTACATGATGTCAGTGGACTATGACATGTAACGGACAACAAGGGTAACCATAAGCATCATTAGTGTCCTCTGTGTGGAAACAATTCCAAATGAGACACTGCTTGACCGCCGAGCGGTAGAGGTAACATTAATCCCGGTTTTGTGTGACAGCCAGAAAAAGTGGCCCACATGAATCCGGCTGAGGTATGTAGAGGGTTCGACTCAGCGTGAGCGCGAGAACAAGGGCCCCTCTGACAGCACAGAAATCTATATGCAACTCTGCACTTCACTGCTCTCTCCTGCATGATGCATAAACTGAATCATCCCTTTCACTCTCTACACAGACGTGATAGTGTGCTCGGGCTATGGATGGTACTCTGTCAATGATCTCCTCCTAAATCCTTTTAGAGTGTATTTTTCTATTCCCTCCAGCAACACATCAATCTGACAGAATAATTTCATCATTTCTCAACCACAGATTGTAAACCATCCAATTAAAGATTTGTATAATTTTATTAGTAGGAGGAGCAATTCTTTCCATTTTTTTAAGCAAATGAAAAGAAAGCTGTTTGTATATATTTATATTAGCCTTTCTATTAACACACACAAGTGGGATTTATGTTTGCATGCCTCATGAGTCTATCGGAGGACTAAGAAATGTTGCTGCTTTACATTTTTCATTATAGAGACTAAGATGGTGTACTTTTAATGTCTGCAACCAAAACAAACTAACTAGAGAAACAAATGAATGGGACCACTATAGTCAAAAGAATATGATCATTTTCATCTGGAATAAGTTATATGTGGCAGTATGACTCCATACTGGGATTTCTCTCCTTTTCCAAGTGCAGATGTGACAAAGCTGGAAGCAGAGAGACCAGCAGAGACCCCCCATGCAGAACTGAGCAGGGATCACTGACAGCAGATATGACATTGATTAGGTCAGACAACATGAAAAGATGGCTGGGGTGGAGATGGACTGCAAAGCAGCTTGCAGAGGTCCAGCAGCTATGGGCAAGCTAAAGCAACCTAAATGTGTCCAATATTAAATCCACCAATTACTTTGCAGCCTGTCTGGACTATGACATGCTCAATTTAAAGTCTCTTATAAAAATGATTGTCCCTGTCCTTATCAGCGTAAGCTCCAATCCATGCTGAATAGCGTCTATAGCATCTATGCATATACTGTACCACCAGAGCCCCCCCCCCCCCCCTTTTTTGGGGGTGGGGCTCCCGGGAGGGG
>VUQK01043582.1:35399-60394 GCA_015106715.1 Bujurquina vittata | reverse complement strand
CTACAAATGCATGTTAGGAAATTAATGAGGCATACAATAGAAATTTTCCTGTGGAGGTACTTTATTAGACTTAATAAGGTACCTCCACAGAATTATGAATTGGAATTATGTAGCAGGTATTGACATTACCTGCTTTACTTTTATGTTCCATCTTTGCAGCTGAAATTTGCAGACAGTTTTATTCATTTATCATATGACATTAATGGGGTGATAACTTACCTCAGCAGCGCATGGAGAACACAGTTTGGCTTTGACTACTTGACTTTTGTGCAGTCTGCACTCCAGTGGACACTACCTCTGATCATCAATCAAAGAGAGAAAAAAAAAACAGCCTTTTTTTACATCCAGTGTTTGTGATATATGTGCAACAGCTGCAAATCTGTTGCTGTCTGTTGTAAATCCTTTGCTCTCTGAAGCAGAAATTCATATTGTTGCTTAAATTCAGAGTCCAGCCAGAACCTCATAGATTGGTAACACAAATTCCTCCACTATTAATGTAGTTGCTGCAGGACAGCTTGGGAAATGTGCTTTTATATAAGAATATAACCAGAATACAACCAGTTGGCAGCCAGTTGAGTCGAGTCCCCTGTTGCAAAAGAGACATGCTGTGCTCATTGGCAGGCACTGACTCAGACTGATTGCAGCATGTTGGCAGTCTGTCTGTGTTTATGAATTAGACCGCAGTCATTTGCAAACCTTCACCAGTCTGAGTGATTGGATTCTGACTCAGCCTGAGATTGTTTGGAGACAGGTTGCCTACCACCAGTTGACCTGTGCAATCACTGTGCAAGTGAGAGGTTGTGTATGTTGCATGCTTAATTTCTGTACTTGCAACCGATGTTTGTTTGTTTTTTTACTTTCTTAAAAGGGGGTTGCCTTCCTCTTTTTGCAGTGGTGTGACTGAGCCATACGGTGTTTCAACTGGGATAAGATGCTTTCATGCTTAACACATAAAACCCCAATGTGCAGCCTTAACCAGAACACTAGTGTGCATGTAAACAAAAGTCAACGCAAATAATTGAGTAAAATAAAAATGCATTTCCAGTCAACTTCAGTGACAATGCAGATAATGAGAGATGTCTATATATTTGTATTTTATGTATTGTTTCAATTAACATGGTAAGGTGTTGGCAACAGATCCTCATACTGTAGTTCAGTTGGACTGGGGCTTTTTGTGGTGTGGCAGAGTGCAGTGCCCTAGTGTGGGAGGCCACATCTGCTGGGGGGTGCCATTACAGCGGCAATGTGCTTGGCCTTTACCAATGTTTAGGTGCATCTGCATGAATGTCACATCCCAGGGTTTCCCTGCAAAACATTTTGCAAAGAGATGATCCATGCTATTCACAGCACCTGGCAGCGGTGTTCATGTTGTGGCTGAGCATTAGATGTGTTCCCGATGACTGCAGGAGCTGTCCTTGGTGCTGAAGTAACTACTCTAAACAGGGCTCGCTTTAAAAAACAGATGCTGCACTGTGTGTTGCCCCTTTATAATAAAGGCTCATAGCTACACACATAGACAGACTTTATATAACCCCAAATTCTGTCTCTTCTGACTTACATCACAGTATTACTCAATCCATTATACACTTGGTACACACTGGTACACTTGACAAGATGCCAAATCCCAGAACAGGCAGTCTTTCTAGAGAGCAATTTCAGCCCGCTGTGGGAGTAGATTTCAGCTGAGTGTAATCCATGTTTTGGTCTGACTTGTGGATGTTTCACAGGGGAGAAAAGATACCTACTTTTGTTCCAAACCTGGCAAACAGTCAACCCCGATTGTTTTCTTTTCCCACTACTGTCACATCTTATCTGGTCAACTGCTGTATCCCATAAAGGTCTAAACTCCAATGCACAATAATACACACACACACACACACACACAAAGCCTGCTGGATTTCAAAACCAATCAAGTAAAGAAAGACCACGTTGATGCTTTTTAATTTCCATTTCACAGCAGCTTTCGTCTTTCGATAGAACAAGATTAAAACAAAGCGAAACACAGTGTGAAGGAAGCTTTATGCGTGTGCGAGTGTCTGCTTAAATGATGGCGACAGATAAAAAGAGCTTAAGAGGCAGTTTGTGGGAGAAAACAGCAGGTGACAGGGGCTAGAAGGTACCTGCCTGCCGGGAGGAACCATTTGTGGTGGGGAAGAGCAGCGTGAGACCATATTTCTGCACTTGTTTTCCTGCGCTTGTTTTTGTAAAACACCACTTGTCTCAATGAAGAATACAATTGTAGAAGGAGCTGGATGTCCACTCTCGTGTTGACAAATGCACATTTATGCGCTGTGGATGCTCTCACACACCCACACACGCAGCGGGAGGAGTGTTTTCAGTGATGACCACGCGCCACACACAGATGCATTTGTAGGCAGGAGGGGCTCTGAATGATCCATCAGTGGGAGTGGCTGGGGTACGCATCAGACAAGTGAAATGACAAAGGCATCTCAGACAGATGAATCAGCCCAGCCGCTGTGAAAGGAGCGTGAAAGAGATGTTCACATTCATCCATCCATCCTCGTCAGCAGCCACCCCGGCTGTCCCCCAACCTGGCGCCCTGACACATTCACCCACACACACACACACATGCATACATATTTTTACAAGTGAGACATGCACTCACATGGGGGACTGTCACTCAGTCACACGTGCATGCATTTTGCATGACTGTTGCACCCATACAGGGCCACACACACAAACATTCTCTCCCCATCAGGGGAGTAGAGGAGTTAGCCACATCTTGTTGACATTTTCATAGGCACTAGGAGTAATTTATGTAAGGTTAGCTTGCTCCCAGTGCACTGGGCCAGAACACAGTAAAAGCAAACAGATGGAGAAAGAGAACAAATTGCTTTTTTAAATTGCTCAGACAAGGGGTGCTCTTTTTGCTCTATTAGGACAAAGTGCAAACACTGCTACAAAGCAGGGGTGCAAGCTACAGGAGTGTGACTAAATCTAATAGAAATACCACTTGCTAATGCTGATACCAGTGGGCATCTGCATGGGACCAAATATGATCTTATGAGCTAAACACAGCTAGCGTCAACCTAGAAGTTAGGCTATTTTCAGCCCGTACAGTGAGGCTTGACTTGGACTCATGAGGGATGAAGCTTGGAATAATCTAAAAATATCGCCAGCAGCATATGTTCCACTTTCTCTCTCTCACTCTCTTTTTTTTTAGAGAAATGTATTTTATTAGTTTCATTTTAATACATTGGATAGGAATCAAAGGCTTTGCATCCTCTGACATGAGTCATTTGCAAAGTACTGTGCAAATTTATATAATCTGTTAATGCAGTGAAGCTGCATTTTCAAAACTGATGTTAAATCCTTCAAACAACCAAGTGCATCCTAATTGGATGTAAGTTTGATTATTTCATAAGCTTAATTTATTCCAAGCACACCCACCTGAACATGTTCTCATGTGTACGCTGCATATTCTCTTGACCCCTATGCTGTAAACACGTTGTGTTTCACTTCTAATTAACAGTTACCAAAATATTCTTTTTCCCTCATTAGAGAAAGGAGTAGTTGTAAATAATTACACAACGGGATGATACTTAACCAGGTGGCACCGTGGCTTCACAACAAGAAGTTCCTTGGTTTCAAATCCACTGACTGTGTTCACCCTGTGCCTGCATGGGTGGTCTCCAGGTACTCCGGTTTCCTCCCACTGTACAAAGACAGGCGACAGATTGGCAGCATGTCCAGGGTGTAACCCACCTCTTCTATGACAGCTGAGATGGGCTTCAGCTCAACCGGATAAGCAAACAAAAATCATGGAGGGATGAGGTTGTTATTAATGTCTTCTTTGTTCTGTAAAAAATATATATATTGCTGATTTCCCCTCCTTTAGGTTTTCTCTAGTTCTATTTTGACTTAAGTTGTCATGGCACAAAATAGGCTCAAGTTATAGTTGCAATAAAATATTACCAAAAGTTTAAATTAAATCAGTAGCATGATTATGCTCAGCAAAGGGCATGGATACAATCATTCAATGTGCAATATCTTGTGGATTTTTTTTTTTCTTTTTTCTTTTTGGCTATGTGATAAGATGTCATAGGGATTTATCATCTGAGGATGTTTAATAATATAGATTCTTCACAATCTTCTAAGCATCTCCTGCTGCTAAGATATTTCAGCCTTAAACTGGAGCTGGAGGAAGGGTCATAATGACCAAAATAGAAGGACATCCTCTTGAGAGAGGGGGACTGAGAGCAAAAATGACACCAGAACTAAAATATTCATGGGGACGCTTCTCATGTTCATTAACGTTTTGCTTGCTCTGCTGTACTTCTGTAGTTCTTATTTTATCTGATAAAGGATACTGTAAAGGAGAGGCAGGCTTAATCAGATTTATTCATACTTTTATGTTTGCTGAACTGGTGCATCTGAATAAATAAAAAAAAATCTTTCAGTATTTTTAGCGCACCTTGACACTGAAATTATTGGACTGGATGATCACTACTTTCCTGGTTGATCTCTTCTAATGTATTGAAAGCATTAATTACTGTAATTGAAACTATGGTCACACTACTGAAAAAGAAAAAAAAAAAGCTTTGTGGCAATTAAGGATGGTATAAGAAAGAGTTAGCATTGCTGCTAAAATAACAAATTTAATAAACCAGCATTGATGACTTCAGTGGACTCCCATCAAAAAAAAAAAGCCTTGGGTCAGATCATATGTATTGAGTGGCACTTGCCCAATGCATTAATTCCAGCTGACAAATCAAACAAGGAAAAACAATATGGTGAATCCTAATTGGGATATGCCTCCAATAATCCAGCTCTGTCTAGTGGATGATGATAAACCGCATATGAGCAAGCATGAATGCAGCAAAAGGGTGGTGGTAGGTGCGGTCTCTTTCCCGACCAATCGAATTTCCAATCATCAGACGTGTTCACTGGCTAGCCATCTTTCACTGCTGAGAAGATTCCAACCTCTTGTCATGATTCCAACCTTGTGTCAATGCTGTTGACATACGGTTGGACTCTATTACCAACCTCAAGAGTAAAACAAAGTTAAAAGATCGCCGTGTACTGCTATTACTTCTTCCCCTCATTTTATGCTCTTCGTAAACTTTTGGATTAAATGTGGCAAGCGTATAAAACCATAAAGAAACCCGAATGTATTTTTGTTAGAACCATTAATAACTATGCCAGTTTTATTTTTGGTTGCTCAAACAGTCCACGCTTCCTGTGGTTCTTGGCTGGTTGATAACCTTCAAAGTGGCCTGTTTCCCCTCTCTGTGTATCGTAGTGCCTGGTTCCCCGTGGAGAGGGAGCGATACTGGCTATCAACAGGAGGCACCCCCTGGTGCAACCATGTCCTGCCATTGCCCCTATTTGGGCTAAACCTCAAAGAATGCATGTAATCCTGTGCTTTATGTGGTTATTTGGCCTCACCAAGGCCCTCCCTTAGAGGCACATTGATGTTCTGGGGTGGCAACAAGGACATCTGGCTGTCCTTGCGTTGGACCGTGCTCAGAAATGGAGGTCAGCACACTCGCTGAGTGCACAATAGAGAATCTGGTTCATGAAAAGAGGAAAAATCCTGTTTGCCTTAGAATTTTTAAACTCAAATTTGGCATTACACTTGTCTGAAAGTTTTTTGTTTGTTTTTTTATAGTTGACCCTTTTTTATTAAAACCTTCTCACCTTTTTTGGGGAGCTGTTTTACAGGGAGTGAGTTTTAATTCAGGAAGAATTTTTTTAAAAAACTCTTTGCCTCCCCCAGTGGGGCTCTCCCTGCAGTTTAATAGGTACCTTTATTTGTACACGCTTGGGTTCACACCTCACTAGCGCTCACAGGCAAACATGCATACATGCATTCAGGCACATTTGACTCCCTGGTGCTGATGAGCTGTTTGTTAAGCTTTGCCATGCGTGGACAAGCAGAAGATTAGCAGTGACAGATACTTCTCATGCTGCCTCTTACTGGGGAAAAGATGGGCTTTCATCTCCAAGAGCATGCAAACACTTCCCGCTTATGTTGATGTTAATGTGCCCCTGTGATGTTTCCCTATGAACACTGTACACTCACTGCAAAATGCTGGGAATCCATCAATGCGTGCATTGCTTTCACTGCAAAGCTTGTGCGCTGCATTCTGTGCAGAGAGGAGGGAATGACCAGCTCAGTGATTTATATTTTCAGGTGATGAAATATACATTTATCAGAGAGGAACTTAGAGCTGCTCCCACTGAATGGGCATTTGTGACGATAAGACTGTGATATACTCTGTGTGAAGTTCAAGAGGGCAAATCCACAACACATTAAATATGATGTACTATCTGCTCTAAAATGAAGCTCAGCTGCAGCCAAAGATAATAACTGGGCTTCTTTGCTTTTTTGTTTTCCTATCTCAATGAGTCCTCTCTTTTTTTTTCATCAGATGGAACAAATGTTTTCTCATAAGTATTTTGGAGTAATCCAGCTTGGGCCAATTTGGTGGCAGCTTTTTGGATCCTAATCCCAGTAACTGCAAAGAGATTTCCAGTTTTACAACGGAAAAGCCAATATTGCAATTATTTTGGTAAAAACATTCATTAATTTAAGCTGCTATTTTGCAGAAAATGAGCACAGAAGCAAATTCAAAGTGGGCTTTCCCACTTAAGCGTGTTTTTGGATTCGGTGTACAAAAAAGACTTGGTCTAATATCTTTTAAATGAAAAAAAAAATCATCCAATTTTCTGGACTGCTGTTGTTATGGCATCTTTGGCTGCCATGGTTAATAAGCTAAGACGCGGAGCTTTATTCCACATCGACACAACAGTCAGAAAATCCCCTCCTTAACAAGGGTGATAATGGTCTTGCTGTATAACCATCTTGAGGTAATCCCTCTCCTGTGGCCGCGTCCTCGCTCTTCCCTTTCTGCTTCGTTCTTTTCCTTCATATTCCCATCATCTTGCCGATTCGCCTCCTGTACTGGAACAGCGTGTTCCTTCATCCCCTGTGGAAATATGAGGAAAGCTGCTCCACTGACAACAACCCTGCATCACCGAAAAGTGCTGCTATCTTTTATCTGAGGTAGGCCATAAACCTCTCTTGGCAGTTTAGTATTGTGGGCTTGTAGGAGCATTGCCATTTAAACATGTGTTAGGCTGACCTGTTTATATGTAGGGCTTTACGAGCAAGTTTCTTAACTTAATTGAAGCCTACCCTCTTCATTCGGAAATGCACTGATGCTCAAATTGATAGTTATATTATTACTATATATTACACCTGCAATGGACATTACAGGAAGTGCTACTGTATATGCATTAGAAGTCAAGTGAAATATGGGTTTTCATAGGCAGGTGGGCAAATGTCAATCAAACATGTACTTTACTTCGAATAAATGCATATTTAATATAATTGCGGTCTTTCATCACATTTCTCTCCATAAATGTGTATAACTATGTAGACAGTTTTCAGTGACAGCTGTAATTCCACCATTGCCTCAAGTCATGAGTAATTGTGAGGCATATCTTTTATATGGATTTGCCCCCAGAACTCTTTGTTGCTGATAATGTAATAATGTGGGGTTTCTGCACACTTGGTGTGGGCCTCCCAATGCAGCCAAGGTGCCCTATTGTTTTACGGCCATTCACAAAACAAAGACAGCACATCTCTAACTTTAATGGCACAAACGTTCACAGTGCTACTTAATCTGCACCTTGATTTATGCATGACTCAATCAAGCCAGCTCTCAGACTAATGGTGTCTCTGTGCACTTTATTTCATTACATTTAATGGCTCTCTAATTGTGTGCCTTTAATAAGAATCAAAGGAACAAAATGTACAAACGGGTGTGCAAAGGCAGACAAATAGGTGCACACATGCACAGCATTCTTAAAGTGGAGCTTTTATGCTTTTTTCCCCCCTCTTTTTCTTTATGGTATATGGTTGGATGTACATATTTAACATGGCTAAGTATGTGGACAAAATACCAGACCACCTATGTATTGCACCAACAGGAGCATGGAAACACATGCCACGAAGCTCCCTGGACACAGTTTTTGTGCTGATGTTAATGGCGGGCCAGATTTTGGCAACAAAAGTATTGGTTACGCACTGTGCACCTCAGCACCTCAGTAACCCCACTCAAACTTTATGTGGTCTGCCACTTCATGGCTGAGTTACGTACAGGTTAATATGAGCCAGAGAAGTTGATTATGTGTATTGAAAGAGGCTGAGGTGACCCCTGAATCTAAAGTTATGGTTCTCTCCTCATTCCAAATAACTTCCCAATAATTGGCTGGCTGTCAAGTGGCACGACTTCCTTTTAGAAGGACCTGTTGTAATCTCTGAGAGCCAAATGCTTCAGACTGCTGAGGGATTCCAATCTTTCCCCTTTTATACAATTAATATCAAGGAAAAACGGTGTGCAAACACTACAGCTCATACTGCTTGCTGCCCCTCAGCAGGCTTCCGGGAAGTTTAGCACTCAGGTAAAAGTATGTGCTTTTTGGAAGGGGGAGGGACTAGAAGATATAGAAGCAAAAAGGAGTAAGCAATGTGAGAGTGAAAGTCACATCATAATAAAAGTAAAGTCATAGTATGAAAGACATGAAAGGTGAAGTAACAGAAGCTTTGTGGGATATGGATTATAAAATAGTCGAGTGGTTTATTTTTTTTTAAGAGAAGAGGAGAAGAAACAGAAAGGTATGAGTTCTATTCTTGAAAGTTGAGCGCTCGGCTTACATCTGTGTCTCAGCTGAAGGTGGTGCTGAATGCTACACTCTCTAATACTCCACTGCCCGCTAACAGTTTGAAACTGACAGCAGCCGAAATACTGACACGTTTGTGCACATCCTTTCAGAAGCTAATCGGCCGAGCATAGCGGCGCGTCAGCAATCACAGCTAAATTGATTCTCTCACAACAAGCCAGCTTCTCATGCAAGCCTTCACTCACGGCGTCACTTTAGTGCACACATCCATACATGATGCATAAAGCAAATGATAGACCTGTTGGACATGTCTGATAAGAACAAAGGTGCTTATCAAGAAGTAATTCATGATTCTCATAATGGAAGGTTTCTTTTGTAGCTGTATTGAATCTTTGAGCTTGAGGTAAATGGAAGTAAAATATAATAGCTCCTTGGTGGTATGTAATATTCATCTCTTCTGCTTTTGATAAAATCATAAAATTATGTTGTACAAGGTGATGGCTGGTCAGAGACATTGTTGTTGTCTAACAAAAGATTTAAGTGGTCTGAGGGTGAAGAACCAGCCAGTAAGGTTTTGACTGCATGACTAACAGTACTGCTGGTTAATAATTAGGCACTTTTCCAAACTTTCCAGTCTTAGGCTAATGCTTGCATAATAGGTCCCCTTTATTGGTTGCAATCATGTAAAAAAGTCAGTTTTATGGACACTGAGGAGTAGATCCTTTATTTATGCACCAATACATAAATATATTAGTACCGGTAGGTGTTGCAACATATTTGAGCTTTTTGGGGGAAAATGACAGAATCTAGATTATTGGTGGGTGCTGCTACGGTGCCTCCAGTGGTATAGATGTTAACATATTTGGTTGGCAAGTGAAAGGCTGATTCTAGCCAGAGCTACAAATCCCCTTTGGGGTTGGGTGAAGAAGGATATCTGGTGTTAAAAACTCAAACAAGCGGAGTCACCTGCTGTGGCAAAGGAGGAGCTGAAAGTAACTTTGGTGGGTGCTGCTACAGCCCACCCGACTGAGCTGGCAACCCATATTCTGAGGGCTCCTGCAGGGACCTGGATTTGAGTCCCAGTCTCTCTCTGCTTTCAAGACTACTCTATACACTGTCCCATCAAGTAAAGGCTAATATGGGCAATGCATTAAATTATAAAAACAACTTCATTTCAGCAGACATGGCTGTGCTGAACTGGAGTTGTCTTCAGGCCAGGAAGCATTCAGAATTCACTCTCATTTTCTGCTTCTGGCTTTTCAGCTGTGAAATGACCCACTATTTCCCACTAATTTTGTCTGCCTGCTCTTTGGAAGGTTTAGATTACCCAAGATCTAGCATTGCCACAGCAGAAAATTGATACTAACAAGCTCAAAAATGACCCCAAACAGTGATATTGTAGGTCCAAACAACAAACAGAAAATAAAACAAAGACAAATAAAAATGGCCTGAAAGAAGGTATCCATCTAAGGGGAGCATAGGGAATGGCAGAGCCAGATTATAGGGCAGCATCCCAGTACACACAATCCTTTGAGTCTATGCAGTAATAAAGCTACAGTTACTTCAAAACAAAACTTAAAATTGTATATGAATTTGTTAAGTGCCATTAATGTATTGTGTTGGAGTAATGAGAGCCAGATCATGATGATGATTAAACGCATTCAGCATGTCGTTACCTGATCTATAATCACTTTACACCTGTGAATGAGGCTCAATGAGCCACTTTGTATTTCCCTATTTAGATTTGATTTATTTGATTTGTTTTCCTGCGTGCATAACACGGCCCTTGCATTGCTTTTGGGAAAAGAGAGCAAAGTGTGGCGTCTCTTATTAGTAAGCCCAGGCTGTGTCTCACGACTGCAGCCCAACAGCGTGATTTATGCTGCTGAGAAAGTGATATTCATATTTTCTTACATAATAAAGTTGCCGAGAGGAGCTTTAAAGACATAACATCACCATTGTTTATGGCTTTCTTCCAGCACATTAGTAGGAAAAGTACTGGGCAATTTCACATAAACACTTTTTCTCCCATGTATGTTTCTCTTTGCATCACTCTCACCCACTGTGCGCCCGCCGACATCAAAGACAACTCGCACAGCCGCACGGCGAGCCGGAGAGCTGTAATCCACGGTTGTAAATAGCAAGCCGAAGATGAATGCGCAGAACATACATGGCATTATTACACTAATATTCACATGACGGTTGGGGGACTATTTTCGGGCGCAACACTGTTATTTATTCACAGCGCTTTAAAGTGGGAAAAATAAAGTTAATGCCACAAATACCAGCGAACAAATCATATTTCATGTGTTCCTTCTGCGTCTGTCTTTGCAATGATGGATTACGGCTTTTAAAAGAGGAAGTGTGTGTCTGCGGTGGTTTTGATGTTGAGCACAAGATTCTAAAGTCTCAAATAAATGCGGGGAAGAATCAAATGTAGGTGTTTGGGAAAATCCAAATCATTCTTTTATTCGCCTGAACCGTCGTGCTGTATCGCTGAGTGGAAAAAAAAAAAAAGAAATCCCATTTATAATGCAGTGAGGATAATTTAATTTAAAAGTAAAGACAGCAACAGGAGTGAGTCGAACACCATGTGTGGATCAGCGGGAAAGTGCGGAGGCATTATTAAAACATCAGACTCATGACTTTCACTACCTGAAATTTGCACTTCATATAATGAATAAAAAGTTGCTACATGGATTATCAACGTGCAACAGATTCCCCCGTGTGGCTGTCAGTTTAATTAATAACTTTGGATATTATTAAAGAATAGGCTCTGCGTTCAGAGTGGTTCGTTCATTTATAACCTTTACGCCCCTCCTTAAAAAGGGATCATCCAATAAAAGCTTAGCAATTAAAATTAGTCACAGCTGTCCATATTCTGAAGTGATCTGAAGGGCAATATTCCTAACTGATTAATTCCTTTAACCCTTCCACTACTACAAACAGCCAAAGCATGCATGCAACACAGAAGTGTTTATTTGAATTCAGTAGTTAGCTGGCTAAGAACTGTGACAGTAGCTTTTAAGTAACAACAGTTTCAGGAGCAGGGCAGGATTTTGGCATTGTCCCAGTGAACCATGGGTACAAGCCATGTGAAGTGGCACCAAAGAGCTAGATATTCTTGCTTTACTCTTAAAAATCTGTGACTGATGTCCACTTGGCCCCTTGGTTACAATATTCTTCACACTGTAGGGACAGCTGATGCTAACAGAAGACTGCAGACTTAATGTAGCAGACTGTAGGAGGACACTCTGCAGGGGGCTGACTCACATAACTTCCCTTTTTCATTAAGCTTCTCCTACCCTTCTCACTTCTGAGTCAGAGCAAGTCGTCTGGTTACTGATATTCTTTGCAAACATTTGTGGTATAGGATCGTCACTGCAATAATACAGTATATAAACTATTGCACTGCATGTGCACATATGTATCCTCGCCTTAGGTTTTGTGGGAGTCGCTGGTTCAGAGATGATAACCTAAATATAAATCCAGATGTTCTCTCTGCAGTGAACCTAACAGACACCGCTTGCATGCTTAAGTTGCCAGAGGTGCACACACAGGCCTGTCTGTAGGAGGTTATTCATTTGACTCTCGAGTTTCTGGGTTTGCTCACAGTTGTAACTTTAGACTTCGATCTAAGATTATTAGGCCTTTTAGGGTTTCCTGTGATCATGGCCAAAATGAGAGTTACACACATTTGCACACCTGTTACAACAAAAGTAATGTTATTCATTCATAGCTATTAATATTTCCAGTCACAGACATTGTCAGGGCCGAGCAAGAAATCACAAGCTGCTTTTTTTTCCCACCTTAGACAGGTGAGCTCTCACAAAATGCCACAGAAATGGTTCCAGCTGAACCATTTCTTATACAGCAGCCGTCCCCAGGATGTCTCAGGAGCATCATCATAGCTGCTGGGACTCTAGACATCCCTGTGCCTGTATATATAGTATATATCCATCCATCCATCCATTTTCTGTGTGTGTGTGTGTGTGTGTGTGTGTGTGTGGTGGGGTATTTCTGCTGCTTTCCCAGCTGTCACAGGGTGAGATGCACGATATACCCTGGACAATTCCCCAGCCTGTCACTGGGATAACACTCAGTCCAAAGATATGCACTGAGTGGGGTTAGGTCCACTTCATTATACAAACACTTTTCTTAAAATCTAAATCCAAATGATATAGAAGTTATTGTGCCCTGTGGCTCTGCTCCGCTGCCGTTTTCTGCCACTGTACCTCAGAAAAAGAGCATTTTCTATTGTCCACCTATAACTGAAATACCTATGCACAGACGACATCATCATAGCACCCCATTTTGACTCCACACTGACAGACATGTACTGAAAATATAAATTATTTGGCACGTGAACTACTAAATCTAAAAATGTAAACCATGCACGCGAAGCAGCTGTGTGAGCCTACTGTGCCTGTGACACTTGGGCTGAACGGTCCTGTTTAGCGCACTGGCGTAATTTGTCATGTAGCAGTTTAATGAGATTGTGTGTTTTAAGTGATACCGCTTAAGCCGTTGTTTTAAATTATGTCCTAACATTTTTCAATTTTTTTTTTTTGTAAAATTGCCACTGTTTTCATCAGATCGTGCGTGAGCTGTCCAAGCAGTATCAACAGTCAGTGCGTGTAACCCACCCACACGTGTGTTATTAAATAGTTATTCAGGGTCATTTTTGTTGAAGCACTTTTGGATCAGTTTGGATACAGTGCTTATTCAAAAGCTCTTGAGTGATGTGGATGATGCAGTACTGGCCACCCACTAGTCTTACTGCAGAGCCACTCTGTTCTTTTAATGCTGCAGATGGAACCGACAACCTTTCGGTTACCGGTCAGCCAACATGTCGCGGTCGAGCGGCCACCCACAGGTTTATCTGGTAATTAAGTCTTTCTAGTGCAGTAACATTTGTTTGCTCAGACAAATTCAAAACAAGTCGGTCGAGGAGAGAAACGCCGGGAGAAGGACTGAGTGGGACTGTAGAGGGATGGAGGAGCCACATTGGAAGGGAAAAAGCGAGCAGAGGGCTGCAGAGCGAGGGAGAGCATGAGAGGGGAATGCAAAAAGAGAGAAGTGAACCTTGGTTTTTAATCCTTCTCCTCAGTCTATTTTCCCATCTACAGGAAAACAGGAGAGGCCCATCTCATTTACACTCCAGCACACGTTTGCTTCCCAACAGCCTCTGGAGGATCCCTAATCAGCCACAATTGGAGAGATGGATTTTTCAAAACGAGCCTTTGATGTGAGGGTTTAACATTTGTTTTTTGATCTAATTATATAATAGGCAGGCCAGCCATGTCAGGGGTAAAGCAGGCAACACGTCTTTTCAATGAAACAGCAAATCAGAACAATGCAGATATTGTCCGTGGGGAAACAGTGAACTTTTGGTTGGTAATGGGAAGACTTGTTTGCTTTGAAGTTTTTTTTTTTTTGTTATGTTTGATTTTTTTTCAGTGCTTTATATAGGTCTGTATAATATTCTCAGTTATTTAAATCCAAAATATTTCCCCATGGGGATATCTTTCATCATTTTCTGTTTTACAACTTGAGGTTAAGACCTGGTATACTAATTTCTTCTATTATTGGAAATTCTTCCAGTTTTATATATATTATGGTCTCTTTTTTTAATCTCAGGTAACATTTGTTATCAGCGTTTATGTGCCAGGCATTATATTTCATAAAGAAGTAATTAAAAAGTGTTATTTTATTTAAGGAATCTGCGAGCTGAATAAGTGCAAATACTTGCATATGTTTGCTGATATCCTGCATTCCCATTATTTTTTGAATACTTTGTGTTTAAGTTATATAACAATCGAATATGTTTTTACCTTGAAGTTATAATCATTTTAATTTTAGAATTTAGCCAGTAAAAGGGCAGATGCTGAAATGCATGATATACAAGTAAGATATAATGACTGGAGAGTGATAGCATGCTAGAGGTCCACTTCTGTCAGCACATACAGTACCTAATGTATGTGATATGCCTCTGTAAAGGTCAACCTTGCAATATATTTAGACCTTTAAGAAAATAACAGTATAGCACAGCCATATGCACTGTCAGTCTCTATCCAGTAATATGCTCATTAGATCCAGAGCATGGGGCTTTATGGATGAGCAATTCTTTACAAATTCCAGTTCTTGAGTATGAATCATTATTTGCACATTTAAGTAATTTTGGAAGGTTTTCTCTTCCTAACTTTACAATGAAAGAGGTGCGATAATAATAAAGACTGGTAGAGAAAAGAATAGCAACATAATCTTCAAGACAATAGATCTAAGCAAGATGTAGATGATTTGCATGCAGGCTGTAATGACTAGTTTAAATCGCAAGAAAATAGGAAGTTGACGGTATCGCGCTCCATAATTCTGTTTTGTGCCTGGTTGTTCCAGCAGAAGACAATAGAAACATTTTACATGGTGTTGGATGGGTTGAATTACTACATAGAACTGACAAAGACTCGTCTAGCTAATCAAATGTGTTTATTGCCAAAGGGAGGCGTTTGTGTGAGTTCCCTGAAGTAAAATAAATACTGCTTATTTATCTTCTATGTGTCACAAGACAGAGTGAGGGCTAGAGGAAAACTAGGATGGCATCCTCAACCTCTGGGTTACCACTTTTAATCTGAAGGTGACTGCCTGGTAGGAAGCAACGTGTCTCCAAACAATAGACTGCAATCACTCTCAGACAGGTTTGCAAATATTGAAGACCTAATATATAAACACATACAGCTTGCAACTTGTCTGCAACACATCTCTTTGCAATAGGAGACTCGTATTAGCTGGTTGCCAACTGGTTGCTGTGCTCCTCTGTCATTTTGTTGTTAAACTGGCAGTCTGTCACTATTTATGGAGGAATTTCTGTTTCAAATCTATGTTGTGATTGCATTTGCATCAGATTGCTACAGATTTGCAATTTTCACCAGTTTGTCACAGTTAGTCACTTTATTATGACAAACAGATTGCATGTAATTGACCCCATTCAATAATGCAGGCTGATTTCAACTTATTGCTGTTTTATTGTTTGTTGATTCAAAGGGCCAATTATATATGTGGCTCCACGCCCTGACTCGTAACATGATCATCATGTCACAGCATGGACTTTTCCTGTTTGGGAGTTAGTTATCTGCTCAATGTCCATGCTGATATCCTTCAGATCAGAGGGTACTTTTATCCTGGGATTATGATGTACTCCCATGTTGAGAACAGAAGGTCCTTGAGGTAAAACACTGAGCATGGCAGGACTCTCGCTTCCCCAGGTGCTGCCTAAATTGTCACTACTTCTGATAGTTGGTAACAAAATGTCCTTTCCTCTAACTCTCTGGGATCAGAAAATCCATGCTTTCTTGGTCAGGTGGTCTGCTCTACTCAAATAAAAATATACATAACAGTGTAGACAGAAAGACATAGGTGGCACTTTTGTTGCAGTTATTCAGTGCAATATTTGTCTGGTGTTGCTTTAAATTTTAAAATAACCGCAATTACAGGAATACTTGAGCAAATTTGTGTTCTACTGATCATCTTTGTCACCAAGACTTATTTTTTATATGCTGTATGTTCCATGGAATGGTTTCAAGTGTGAGCACACAGATTCTGCACAAATGTATCTGCAGTTCTAAACAAGTCGCACATTTTTGAAGAAGTACTGAGGTGCAACAAAAAGGAAGGTTTATATCATATTTTTTATGATAAAAACAACCTGACGATCTCTATCCTATTAATATAACCAGTTCTTAGCAACAAACAACGTGTGCATGCATGATAAGCTGTAAAAGTGTAGGGTGTATCAAAAAGAATCCTCCAATTTCAAAGTAATTTAATTCCACAGCTGTTCATTGGTAATGACTGAATCGTGTGCTGTTAGAAAGATGGGATTTAACTCAGTTTGTGTGCCTCCCTTTCTGACAACTTTGGATGAACTGCAAAACTGCATAACAACGGCACTGGCTACAGCCACTCTAGACGTGCTTGCAAAAGTATAGCATGAGTTTGAGTATCGTATGGACATGTGCCATGCGTCGGGAGGGGGACATATGGAGCGTGTATGTAAAACTTTATTCAGCCATATTATTTGAAATATCACCACAAGCTTCAGTATAAATTACTTTTAAAAATATAGCCGTTGGAAATTGGATTATTCTTTTTGATACACCCTGTGCCCTGTAGACAGTGGTCTACCAAAAAATAAATAAAAACTTGTTTGCTACTGGGAATGTCAGATCAGCTCTTATGTATGAAATGCAATTTAAGCTTGCACATCAGGTTTTTGAGATGCGCATCATTGACATTTTGACACTTTTGAATATCAATATAATCAACGCAATGTCTAGAGCTGTAACTGTTCTCCACCAAAATACTTTATTCTGAGACAAATGTAAGCATATTTCTGTCAATTGAACTCCGAGTAAAACAAGGTCAGCGTGTTCAAAAATGTTTGAGGCACTTGTACTGAATATCTGCCTCTCGTTGCAAGAACCAACAGTACTCACCCATCATCCTCAAATTAAATTCACACTATTGGGTTTTCATCACTTTTATATCTTGCTGAAATCTTTCCCCATGCTTGTCACCGACATCGCCCGGATTTGGCGGGAAAAAAAAGTCGAGATGAGAACCTAAAAGCTGCATCTTCAGTGACATTCTGGCACTCATTAGTCGATATGCTTTCATCGCGTTACCCACAAGCTCAGCATAATTCTCCGCTCTGTTATTGCCAAGAAGATTCTGGACAACGTGCACAAATGCTTCCCATGCTGCAGATTCGGTTGGCTTTAGTGTCATTTTTAACCTCATCATCAAGCATCACTTCAAAAACAAAAAAAAAAAGTGCCTTCCTTAATTTTGGTTTCACTTTTCTGGAGACCAAACTAATTTCTGAAATGCTTAAATGCATCACCAGTACAGGTGGAAGAATCCCAGTTGCTATTTCACAAGGCAGATTTCTGTTTGTGCTGTTTAAGTGTGTGGTTTAAAGTGGATGTGGGCGTGATGGAGAAACAGGCCTTACAGCGCTGCAGAAGTAGATCAGCTGTACGCATGTGTAAACTATATTAACGCTGTATTATTCATTTAGCGTTACTTTTTTTTCAAGCACTTTGAGTAGGACGGTTGTTCTGGTAGGAATTAGTGCTGCAAAGGAAAGCTGCAGTGCCCTGGTTTCTCTCATAAATGTAAAATGATTTGAAAAAGAAACATGCAATAGAGATTACAAGTCAAATAAGCGATACCTTCAGGGTACGAGTCCCTGTGATTCCCCACAAACTTTGCCAAAGAAACATCCCTCTCAACAAGTCAATTTTGAGCACAAAGAAACTGCACTCCCTATCAGAACTCCCAAAGGAAACCAACTGAGGCCAAGGCAATCTGTTTAAGTTCATTAGAGACAAAAAGCAGCAAAGTTTGTCAGCCGTTCTTTTGTTTTGTCTTGGGGGAATCTGAGGGGAAAAAAAACCCATTGTTGTTGTTTATTAGCACCATTGTCTTTTATCTCATCAGTGGTCATCTTCCTTGTGCACGCTTTAATCTTGCAGTTCGAGTCAAGGCAATTATCCAAATAACTTAACTAATTACTCAGTGGTTGCTTAGCGGGAACAAAATAAGTTTCAAGGATGATTAACAATGGGTAGAAATCTGCAGAACATTACAAACTGTTGCACCCCTCTGCAAGTAATTGGAACATTTCACAATATGAGCGATCGTGCTTTGTTCGCTCTGTGAGGGCAGAAGCCTTTTCACCTTTATGCATTTCCCTCTGCTTATACAGTACTCACCAGTGATCAGATTAAGGGCTACTGGAACAATAGTCACTTCATCTCAATGGGAGAGAGAAAAAAGCTTTATTCAACTGTGATTTACTTCGCTGGCAAGTTTATTTTGTTCCTCTTCTGTTCATCACTTCTTTTTTTTTTTGTGCTCTTCTCCTCATGAGGATCAATCAAGCCAAGTGCTGTCAATAAAAGCGGTGACCTTGTCGTCCTTTCACACTCAATTCTGCTGGAGCGGCTGGACAGGAACTATGCACGTGAGAGGGCACAGCTTTGTGACAACTGGCAAAACCACAAGATCTCATACATCAGTAGTTCACAAACGCTTTAAATCTATGGCGTCTCTTTATGTGAATGGGTGGTTTGAAGTGTAAAGCCCATTGCATAGATTATTGGAGATTATTGCAGGCACTGCTTGATGGGCCCAAGCATCAGGGAACCTTTTTGATACCTCTTCCCAACATTAGATCTTATTAACCATTTGTTGCTGTTTTCTCGCATACAAAAACATCTTAAAGGGTTAAAAGTATATAAGCAGTGATGCTCTGTTAGGACAAGCAAGGAAAGCCGTGCTTATCTGCTGAACTATAGACATGATTTTATAGAATATGACGCACTACTGGAGATTAAACAGAATATAACGTATTTACAGTGAGCTCTAGAAACATCTGCTGCCGTAATATTGATCCATATAACACTGATGGGGAACATTTTTCTGCAGAATAATTATTTTTATATTTGATAATTTATGTACAATGTGCCAATAACACTTTCTCTTTATGATGGAAGTGGGAAATTAACTCCCCACTGTTGTTGTCTCCCTTCTTGCAAGCAGCAATGTTTCTGCAGATAAGAAGCTATTTGGATAGTTCTGCATTTGCCAAGTCCAATATTTAACGGTTGGTTTAATTTAATGGTAGGAAATAAAGGCTGGCCTTTTACAATTTTCAAGGTAACAGGTTGCTGCTGCACCCATTTTGGAACCCACTGTTGTGCACGCATCATTTTGCTGTCCTGCTTTCAAATCAGGCAAAATTTTTATTTCTCCCATATTTCCTCTAACTCTTTCCAGCATATGTTGGAAACGCAGTGTATCACGGCACTTCAATAGGCACTCTTCTACTAACATTTACTAAGAATTAAAAAAAATGTGCACATGGGATGCACAGCTTAATCAATGGACAACATGCCCTAGGCATCTGTCTCTCTTGAAGTTATGGAGGTTCTGCATAATGCATTAGACGTGCCAGAGGGTCCTGACTGGTGTGGGTGGAATAAGAGCTGGCCCTGCGCTGAGGCCAGGATGACCAACGCTGCTCTGCTACTGCAGCACCAATACCCTAAGCAGGGTTATCCTCTATTCTATCTAGGATGACAGCCTTTAGCAATGGGTACATACATTTGCCCACTGCAAGAAATGTTTTCTAGTTCCACCATTCATATATCCTTCACTTCAGTTCTGGTTGTAGACACTACATGGAGATGTTTACTGGGCACTTAAGTAGGCCAAGATGAGGGATGATCGCTCAAGTCCATACCATTCACTTCAATTCAACTCCATTGATCACTCTGCCTACAAGCTCCCTGCAGGCTAACATTAATTGGGCTCAAAGTTGCTCCTCTTAGCTGTAGGGCGTTTTGGTGACAATTCAATACAGCCCAAGTGACTAGAAAGGTCGAAACAAAGGAGAGTCCCCTTCATCGACTCTTGGCTCATGAGCCTCAACTCAAGTCTCCATTAACAACAAAAAAAAAAAGTGAGAGTGCAATTCTGTACAAAGCTTTTTAAAATCCATAACTAATCTTCAGAGGCTTCCTTTACTGCCGACTATGAACCAGATTTTTGACTGGTCTCCTTTGTCTCCTCAAATGGATGCTTGTATTAGCTTAAAAAGCCACTAACCAGCCTCTACAGTAAATGGGTTGTGTGGGGAAAGCTGTTTAGGATTCAGCACCTTTTCCCTGCAGCTTTTGTGAATACCAATCGCATCAAATTCATTTTCCCTCACAAAATACACTCATTGTCACTGTTATTAGCCCGCTAGTGAAACAGTCTCTGTGTCATGTCATTCATAACAATCAGGCGAGTGTGTGTTGTGTGGAATGGCGGCTGCAATAAAAAACGCTCCGCATTTCAGCCACACTTTAATCGTGCAAACACAAACACAGGAGAAGCGTGGCTAATCCTAATCTACAATAGGACACGGCTATCGTTCCCGATGCTGTTTGCTGCTTGTACATAGCGACCCCCATGAGATTTCATATCTTGCACCCCTCACATTTGTCATGGCCACAAGCCTGTTTTACTTTTTTATTCGCTGTTTAAAAAGGATTATTTACATCAGTGAAGGATGTCTTATCCCTCTGTAGCAGTATTGACCCTGACCACTGCATGAATATTCTGTCAGTGTTCATCTTCCTGAGAGATGATCAGCAATTTTATGGCACCCGAGCTTCAGTGGCTACTGGTGAGAATTCATTCATTGAATGAATTCACTGATGATTGATTTGTGGGTGGCGTGGACAACGCAGGCCCTTCTGTGTTTGCAGTTCGGCAGACTTAGTTCTCCGTCGCCATGGAGACGGCTCGTACTTTCAGGGGGCATCTGAGATGACGAGAGAAAAAAATACAAATTAAATCACCGAGAATCCGCCTAGTAGCACTTAAACCCCCGGGACAGTCTGAAATGTTGGGAAATGTTTTGAAGAGAAAAACCTACATGCAGTCGAGCCATCAGTTACTCATTACTTGTTTACTTGTAAACGGTGACCTGGTTACATCATATACTGTACATGGAAAGGTTTAAACTGGCTCAAAATAACCACTGGAATCATCATTAGTACTTAATGTATCAATCCCCTTGCTCTCATATTAGAAAACGCTGACCACCTATCTTCTTGCCAGCTGCTTTTCTTGACAGCTCTGTCGCACAGGTGTTGCTCCAGAGAGTCTCTCATCCCACAAGACTCCAGCTCAGCCAGCTTGGACTGCAGCTGGCAACAGCAGTTCTTTGTGTTTGCTGGAGGGCCAGTCTAACCAGAACCTGCAGCAAGTCTTGAGTTGGCTCATGTGTGGCTTCACATGGCTGCAGAAAAGTACAAGGACTACCGGCTCCAACTGCTGTCCATCACCCCATCTGACAACCACTGCTTGGAAAAATGCGTATTCTCTGACTGGTTGTGAGTGATTGCTCGCTGTCACTGGATAAAATCGCTTGCACAGAGGGCGCTGCGGAAGAAAACCCTCATTGTGTGTGCTTTGGTAGTTTGAAGGTTGCACTGGTTGCCTGCAGTTTACATAGAAGACACCATCTTGTCTGCAAACATTCATTAACTGCTTGCTAACCGGTAACGCTGGTCTTCAGAGTGAAAGTTTCCTTGAGATGGTCTGTTCCACTCAAAGGATATTCTTTCATTCACCACTTTCTTTAAGCACAGTGTTTCTCATACATAGCTGTTGAAAGCCCCCTCTGTTGTAACGTAATGCTTTTCTCATGACGACATCTTGTTTGTATGGCATGAGAATAACTTAAGTACGATAAAATTCGTCAAACCCTGCTGGACCCCTTCTTAAAGCATGCAGGGTGACGTGGAGCCTCAGCCGGCCTTATCACAGCTCTAGGCATTATAAATCACAATGCTGGAAATGCCATAAAAAGAGATGAGCAACCACAGCTTTATGGCAACATAAAATCTAATGATTCTGTCTGATGCTAAAACAGCCATTTGGAGGGCTTTTGGTTTTTAAAGGCACCAGGCGAGGCTAATTCTGTGCAAACTACTCATCACTAATAACCAGATTTGACAGAACTAATATCATTACGGTCTCAGAACACATGTGTAGCATTCGTGGGTGATGTGCTAATTTCGTCTGTAGAACAACTGTTTTTCATGTTTGAGTCCTTGAAGCAATTTCTGTCACCCCGGAAAGAGATAGCATTTTTACACACAGACTATATATTGTATTTTTATGAATGCTCAATAGATGTATGCTGTAGTACTGTAGGGCACTTCCATAGAGCTTTTGCTGACTTGGAAGGCAGATATTCAGATGGATTAGGATGAATTAATTAGGAAATAGTCTAAAGTATTGGTGCCAGTCTTAAGTGTTACTTTACTTTGCCCTCTGCAAATAGCATGAATGTGGCTGTACTGATTGGAACAAGTAGAGTGGGAAGACAGACACAGTGGAACATTTTCTTTCTCACCGGGCTTGGTTACAATTTTCCTTGGTGGTCTGACCTTGTCACTGCTGATTTTCTCTTTTTTGTAACCGCAAGCAGTCAGAATTACCCTTACCTTCTCAGCCAGCTTAATTTGAGTAATTTATTTAAGGTCAACGTGGGTGAAATGTTGGGAAGAAAAAATACAGAAGATTTTTAAAAATAACTTTTGTGGTTGAGACTTAATGTATGTGTTCAAAACCACCCGGGAACCATTACTGTCATCCACTTAAGCTTCTTATTAGGAAGTAAAAATTGGACATCTTATCTAAAGAAATGGTCATACAGGTGGAGGCCTCCTTGTCATGTTCAAAAAAAGAGATGATTTGAGCTTTGCTGCATGGTCGCAATCCTGTGGTAATAAAGGGATGGACATGGCCAACATCAGTGTTCACGTATGCTGTGGAAAATATACTGCACACCATTACACCACCGGCCTGAACTGCTGATATATGGCAGGATGGCTCCATGCTGGTCTGGTCTTCTGTTGCTGAAGGCTATCTACTTCAGAGATGCTCTTCTGCATAACACGTTTGTACTGAGTGATTATTTGAGTTACTATTGCCTTCCTATCAGCTTGAAGGAGTCTGGCCATTCTCCTCTCACCTCTGGCAACAACAAGGCATTTTCTCCCAGCGATATTTTATCTTTTTTCAGACCATTCTCTGTAAATTTGTAAATCCTAGAGATGGTTGCCTGGAAAAATCCCAGTAGATCAGCAGTTTCTGAAACACTCAGGCCAGCCCGTCTGGCACCATCAATCATGCCACATTCAAACTTGAGTCATCTTTCTTCCCCATTCTGGTGCTCGGGTTGAACTTGAGCAGGTCATCTCAGCCGTGTCTACAAGCCCAAATGCATTGAGCTGCTCCCATGTAATTGATTGATTAGATATCTTCCCAAATGGGAGAGGATCAGCTCACATTGGCTTATGTGATTTGATTTCTTGTAAAAATGTTTTGCAAAGAAGTGATTAAGCTTTGTGAAAGATGAGCTTATACTTGTGGTATTGCTGGCTCTTTTGTGTTTTAATCATCATGACACAGTGCAGTAGACCAGCATCTAACTATTTCCATTATTCATTAGTCTTACAGTTTTTTTCTTCCCTCAATCTATGGCTGAAATCGGTCAAAAACTTCCTCAAAAGCCAAAAATATATTAGCAAATATTTAATATGTATAGAAGCCTGGAAATAGTATGGTAGGTACTATTTATGTAAAAACATACAACATTTTGACTTGTTCAGGACTAACCTTGACTCAATTAACATTTAAAATCATTATTGCAGCTCCTCAGCAAAGCCATTTCCCCAGAATGACTGGTTTCTTTGCCTCATTTGCCTGGTACTTGCACAAACTATAATTGCCTGAATAAGCAGCATGTGTGCTGGTGAAGAATAAGCTATTAAAGCTACATTCAAGCCCTAACTGTTGCATGGAGACCATTTCTCTGCATTCATCACAAGACCCCACTTGTTTTGCTCCCAGGAAACACAGCCAGACAGAGAGATTCATTCTGAGCACTTGTACTCGGTCAACAAAAAAAAAAAAAGAAATGTGCATTACTAATTGTGTCAAATTTACCAGAAAATCTACCCAGCGGACCAGGAGAAAAAATGTTATAATTGGACTTTGCAGGATTTCACATCACCAGTGACTTTTTATGGGTCTGTCTCGGGTTTTGTCGGGGAGGGGAAGCTCCTGATCCCAACTCTCACACACACACACACACCTGCTCTCACACATGGATACATATGGGCAAACATGCTCCTGTCCCCACACAGTCCACCAGCATTTTTGAAAATTTCCACTTTCTTAGGGATTGCTGGCATGAAGCAAAAAAATATAAATCAATACCACATCTAGGCTGATCTGGGAGAAAGGACCAACTGAGACCATTTTAAACCTCAGAGCATTGGTCTCTTTGCCTTCTACTGATGTAGTGTTTATCCTCCACCGCACACTAGCTTTTTTCCCCCATCAGTCAAGCAAAAGATCAGTCTTTCATCAGGGTGCTCTTGTTCTGCTGCTTTCAACTGTGCATGCATACATACTTCAGTTTGTATATTTGTTATTGTGTGCAATAAATGTTGCCAGGATGCTAATATTATACACGAGGACTGCCAAAAACATGCTGTGCGACATTACCCAGCGACATCTTCTCAGGGAATTCTTACACAAAAACTACGCAATTTGTGAAATAATTAAAATGAATACTGACAAATGCAGTACAAATTCTAATCCAGCAGAGAACAGGAAGAGTTTTTTTTTTTTTTTTTTTTATATCTATGACAAAAAAAAATATTGGGTTGTGGTGTATTTTTGTTTGTCTCCCCAGAGTTTAAGAGGAATTT
>VUQK01043582.1:9168-29463 GCA_015106715.1 Bujurquina vittata | reverse complement strand
CACCCACCTGGAGCCAGAGCATGCAGGGGACAATTTTCACGTTCACTTTTCTCCAGGGGGTTCATTGCTCTTCCCTCAGCTGCACTCAAATAATTTAGTGGATGAGAAGAAGGACACCTGGAGCAGCAGGCGGTCTGATCGATACCCAGCAGGCTTTGGCAATGCAAGGGGTCAGATTGTTGGGCGCTTGATTGGTGGAAGACCCAAAATAACTTGCGGCCAGTCGTGGCATCTGTGACCCCGTCATTGACACGGCACTTGGCGAGATTGGAGGAACATCAACAAATGCAGACGCCAGAATGGAGCTGTATTGGATTTTCAGCTTCTCTGTCTTTTGAGTTTTATCCATTTTACTTTGTGATTTTCCGTTGACATCCGCTGCTCCAGTTGGTATACTGTGCCTGTTTAAATTGCTGTGAAATTGTTGTCTGTTTTTGTGTCTCCTGCAGAGAGAAAAATGCATACCTCTGTTACATCCTTTTGTAAAGCTGCTGTGATGTACAGCATTTATATTGCAGCACTTCTCAGGGTGGGGAGATGCTTATATGAACTTGTAGCAACAGCACTAAACTGCTGTCAATGGGATTCACCTTACAGTCTTAAAGTGCACCTAATATTTATTTGTCACTCTTAAAGGAAAATCAAACCTAAGTGTCGTGTAGACAGAGGGAAAACTGGACAGGTAAACTGGTGTAGAATTTAATAGATAATTATGTAAATATAGTATTTAAAGCTGCTTCAATCAATATTTATTTTTTAAACAGCAGTTTGTGGAATTGTGGATTGGATTGCTGAGGATGATTATGGATTACAGGGGATGGTTGGGGATCTCTTACGAATACTCACCTTAGAGTGCCTTTGACATGACTGTTGCTGCTGATATAAATTGAATTGAAGGGAAATCATGTGGCATGGTATAATGTGGAAGGTGTCACTGATATCTATCTGCCCATCGCGCCAATAATGGAAAGACCTTTGTAATGCAAGTACAGTAGATGTTTCTCACAGGAGTTAGTCAAACCCCAGACAGAGCAAAAAGCTGTTTGTTTGTTTGTTCCTTACTTTTAAATTCTGGATGACTGGATGATGAATGGATGACACATAATCCTATTGGATTATTAAGAGTAAAAGAAATAATACTCAAGACGCCTGGCCATAAGTGTTCTTCTGAAATAGCAGACTTTAATTTTATTTTTAAATGAGACATGAGCTGAGAAAACCCCCAACAAACAAGACATAAAATTGTTGAATAACCCATCCATGACACGGATATCCCACCTTGCTGTTTATGAACTGGTCACGAGACAACCATCCCTAACAACTGACAACCTCCATCCATCCTACCATTCTTAACACGTTAAATAAATCCCCTGTCCATCCCAGATGACAAGATAAATACCATCCACCATCCCACCTGACAGAGAAACCTGTCCACCCAAGGGGAGCAAGCACTCACTTTCCTAAAAGAGGAGATAAGGATAAGTGATGGTTTGTGAAGAGAAATGCTTAAAGATAGAGGGAAGCTTTTGAGAATAAGCCCAGCAGTTTATGAGGCGATTTTTGTCCCCAGATGAGGGGCAGTTATTACAAGTGTTTATGATAGCCGCTGATAAACCTGTGCTTAGCGCAGTTTGCTGGGGGATTATTTAACATTTATCTGCACCCAATTATTATTTTAATTCATCAGGACAAACACAGCCTTTCTCCACTGCTACTGGGCCAAAGCTGTAAGGGAATAAAAAAATATTCTCTTTGAAACTGAGATTCCTCTAACAGTGCTACATTTCTGGTGTCCAGGGACCAGACCAATATGCCTCAGCCTTTGATTATCAGCCGATCCATAAGGGACTGAACCCCTTTGGCTTGTCCTCCAGGCAATGGGCTTTCAGCAAGGGGTTCCCCTGTGCTCCTCATGGCGCCTCCCCCTGGCCTGGCTCCTGGGTGGGTCCCAATTTTATCTATCCAGGATGAAGGCTGGCGTCCCTAATCATCTTATCATAGGCATCTTTGGAATCCCCATTTATATGTGGGCCCTTACCCAGTACCAGTTTGCCTTGGAAGACCTGCTCCTGGGATCACTCTTTGTGAGGAGCTCACTGAACCACTGTCGCATGGTATTGGACAGAACTAGTCGAGACGGTCTGATCATCTATCTAGAAAGCCTCCCAGGTAAAAGGAGCCAGACTTAGGAGATTCTGATAAGATTATACCTCTTAGGCACGTTGTAACATTTCATTACCACTCCATGACTCGGCCCTGTAAAAATGGTAGGATACTGATGGAAATTGAAAGCCCTTGTGTGCAATACAGGAAAAAAGAAACTTTTCTGGAGTGAATTCCTTATTATACAACATAAGGACATTGTCTAAGGTAGCGCTGTGCTTTGGGCAACTTTTTCACTGTTGATCAAAAGTTAATGTAGGCTGCAATTTCTTCTGTCCATTTGCTGGTGGACTTTTCTTAGTTTTAATCTGGAACTTTAAGAGAACATGACAGTTTTTAATTACAAATAATTATGCTTTCCTGTTAAATTAACACTGTCTATTATAATGTAACAGATGGGCAGGGCGGATGATGTTTGCTGCCTGGCTCACACATTAACGTTTTCCTTTTATCATTAGCAGTAGCTGCTAGCCACTACCTTAATATCTTCGCAGATGGCTAATGTGGCTATCGAATAAAGATACCTTTGGCTGCTCCCTTAACTCCACAGAGGTTGCCACTGCGGATGGATCCTCATGTTTGATTTGGCAAGGATTTTATGCCGGAAGCACTTCCTGATGCAAACTTCCCAATTATGCAAGCTTGGGACTGGCACGAGGAGTACACTAGCTTTTGACCCCTGAGGCTGATTTGTGGGTAATTGCTAACCGTTAAGCGGCTAACATTAACATAGGTCAGGTTTACATTGATGACAACTCTCTAATACTTCACCGTTGTTGAAACGGCACCTTTACTGAACTTTCTAAATTCCTCCTGAAGTGTTGGAAACGTCAGCTACTTTAGCTGCTAGTGCAGGGAGGGGCTGCGTGCCTACCTGTCTGCAGTGACGTTAAATCAATTTTGTGTTAACTGGAGGAGGTAAAGATGGCACTGCTGGTATTAATACAATTGTATCGAATCCGATAGTAATTTATATCTGAGAATCAGTGTTTTTGACAACCTTTGTCCCAAGTGTATTTTAAATAAAATCCATCCCCTGGCCCAACACTGCCTCTAAAAGCACCCAATCAATATATTTTTTTAAAAGATCCATATTTGTGCTTTTTTTCAAAGAATGTCAAGTATGACTGAAAAAGTACTGCCTTTTCAAGACTCTTTCCTCCTAGGCAGGTTGTCATTTGAGCTATCATACATGGAATGAGTATTGGGTTTTTTTTTTTTTAGTTTGTTTTTTTGTGACAATTGGGCTTCATATTGGGTGCTTAAAAATCCAACTCACACCCCTCAGTGAGAGAAAAGTGTAGCTTTCAGATTGGGATCAGACAGCCACACAACACCTGTTCAAAATCTCCCAGAACTGTAATGAAGGGCAATTAAGTGTGTCGAATATGGGTGGAGCACCACAACACACTGACAGCAGATGTGAAAAGGATGTTCGAATGACTCATGCGGGGGAGCTCTGTGTTAGCGTTAGAGATGATTGGGTGAAGGGCTGGTCAGCTGTAACCATTTCATGCTCGTGATGTGGTTACCATTAGCTGCTAAAGCAGATGTGACGGTCATTGGCAGCAGTCGCCGCAGAAGGCAAAGGAAACAGGGTTGGTGCACGATTAGCAGCCATATGTGAAGCCATCGTGACGGTGCTGTATGTTCCCTTTGCACAAACAATGGCGTCATTAGTTATGCTAGAAAATTGACCTCTATGTATGAGGATGCATGTGTCATTTAGCACAGTCTCCTGAGGGCCTGTAGAACCTATTTTATCATATATGTTTAGTGCTATGAAGCCATGAAGATGCTTTAGGCTTATTTTGTCAGCATCTAAAGGCCTCACAGTGAACAGTCTTCACCCAAGAAATCGCAACTTTTGTCGTAGAGTAGGATTTACATAGTTGTCAAATATGCAAAAGCTGACTGGGTGGGTCAAGTTCTTATCCTGACCACTATCTTCCTCCAAGTGAAGCCAATGCAGCACATTAAGCCTGTATTCTTTCTAATGGCCAGCAGGGGGCGACTGTGCTGATTTCAGAATGAAGTCAGACTATAGAAGTCGGTGAGAACACAAGTCTACCTCTCACTTAAAGTATAACCACAGTGAACCATTTTCCTAATGTACTTATGGTCTCAGTCGCAAGTGACAAGTCTTATTCAATGCAACAT
This sequence comes from Bujurquina vittata, assembly GCA_015106715.1. Taxonomy (NCBI): domain Eukaryota; kingdom Metazoa; phylum Chordata; class Actinopteri; order Cichliformes; family Cichlidae; genus Bujurquina; species Bujurquina vittata. Next base: position 25,140 of record VUQK01043582.1, on the reverse strand, counting down.
GATGCTCATTTTGTTAATTATGGTAACATTTAGTGTAAAATTGGCAATAAAGTGAGGTATGGTTTAGGGATTTTAAAAAAAGATATTTATGGACAAAACATTTAAGTAGAGGCTTCACAGCAGCATTCCTAATCCAATAGCTGATACAACCTCTTTATATAAAGTCTGTTGTTTAAACACATGAAACAAATCCTACATTTTTTTCAAAAATTGAAATTTTCATGGCAAGCAAGAGCTCTGAGAGCTGCAGATATCATTATACATATTTAGTATTTACAGTTAGCCATGCTGTTCTCAAGCTACTTAATTTCTCTGGAGACGGAAGGAATTTGCCAACAATTATGCGGAACATTTGTTAGTTACAGTTTCAGCTAAGTGAGGATTTGCTGCTTGTTTCTCACATTTTCAAAGGTTGCACTTAAATATCTTGGAAGCATTGACTGTATATTGTCATGGGTTTCCCCCCTAAATTGTTTACCACTTTATCACTTAAGTAACATGATCAAAATGTCTGTTCTTTATGATATAAAGAGGAGGAGGTTTGATTCGAGCTTTTCAGATATTTACTGTTGGCAAAGATTTATGGGCTGCCCGGGCCCAATTTGACCTTGGTGTGTGGACATATTGCTTAGGCTGTATGAAATTTGGCACAGAGGAAGCAGTTTGGTAGGCAGGTACAGGCAGGGTGCCAGGATGGAGCTTCTTTGATATTCACAGTTCATGAAGGGGGAGGTGAGAGGACAAAGGGAAGGGGAAATGAAGAAATTGGATGAGAAATGAGGGAGGGAGAGGGAAGACAGTTAAACAAGTAAAGACAGGAGAGTGGACAGATAGGAGGAAGGGGAAGACGGAGCTCAGCTGTGGTGTGGTTTGACAGCATTACTGTCTGTGGTAGAAAGGGAGGGGAGGGTGGGGTAAGAGGGGAGAGGGGTGCTGTTCACTGACCTGTTTCTAATATTATCTTTGCCTTGCCTCCCTTCTCCTGCTTCCTCTCTTTATATTTGTCCCTCATGTCTTTTGTTTAATTGTCAGCAATTTGCTCCTGTTTACTTCCTTTTTTAATTTCCCTCCATCTTATTTGTGCACCATTCCTGGGTTTGTTGGCTTGCCATCCTCCAGCATGTCCCAATTTACTTTTTACTGCCTCTCTCGTTCCATCCTCCACCTGCTATTTGCTCCGTCTTCTGGTCCAGGCCTATATTATTACTGCAGAACAAAGCTCTTCCACACTCCAGGGGCCAGTTGTCCTTTACATGGACTACAGAGGTACATCGCTTCCAGTCTCCTTTAACCTTCAAATACCTGTTAGCATTGCAGAGTTATTAGGTCTTCCCACAGCGACAAGAAAAATGACCTTATATTTAAAAATTGTCTTTGAGTGGGGATATCATGTAAAGCTATTGAAAATCCCAAATTGCCAGATGAAGCTGGCTTGGACTGAAAACAAGGAGAGGGTGCAGTCATGTTGCTCTTTGCTTCTCTGCGCTGGATCCCTTCCCGTGGGCCCTGCCTTACTCCACATTTTGGAGATCTGATGTGAATTTTTGTTTAAACAGTCAAGGGCTATTTTAGATTTAGCAGAAAGAAAAATAAGAGGATGAGCTGTGAAAGAGGCTTATTAGCAATGATTCAGTGTCATCCCTGACAGATTCTGATGATGCATTTTCTTCCTCACTTGGCACTTTTGTCGTGATGTTGAGACAAAAGTATATATTTGATGTGAACGTTGGCAATCTTAGTATTCAATTTTTATCCACTGAGTTCTGTTAGATCACAACAAAGGCGAGGAAACCTTTTGTCTTTTAGCCTGAAACACTTCGAGCTATTTTTTTTTTTAAAGTCACCAAAGGTCCAATGTAGAAACTTCCATCCCCATAACTTGGCAGTGACCTGATGGAAGAAATACAGCATAGTAAAATATAGTAGTAAATGTTGTAAAACCACCAGGTGTTGCTTTAATTCGAGCCAGAAAGTGAAAGCAGGCAGGCTAGGAAGTTTTACACAGGGACCGATTCAGGGAGGCCAGTGCCAAATAAACAGAGACAGAAGGCAGCAAGGAGCAAAACGAGGTGAGACAGCAGCACTGATAGAAGATGTTTTGCGTCTGTGTGTGTGTGTGCGTGTGTGTGTCTGTTTGCCTGCAGCTCTCTCATTAAGGGCATTACTCCTTCTAAACACCAACCCCTACCACACACAGACACACATGCAGAGAGGCACTGCCCAAACCTAGATAGATGCCGTTTGGCTTATTCTGCCACATTAGCTATCAATGCTCTGCATCTCCCCTTTGCACCTCTTTATTTCAAGTTACAGAGCGAGGAAACTAATTAATGGACTCTGTGTGTCCTCTTCAGAGGCCATTAGATTCACTGCTTATTACTATTCAAGCTGGCCTGTTCTATGAAATACAACTTCCATTATGACTTTATGCTTTCACGATAATCAAAATACGCTGTAATTACGGGTCTATGGTTTTGAAATATCTATAAACTTGCACAGTGGCAGTTGTGGGAGCCACATCTCAGTATGCATGCAGCGGCACGAGTAATTCTTCTCTGCATGCTGATGCGCAGGCCTGTGAGCCACCCCCCCTCACAGTCGCACAACATAGCCGTTTGTCAAAACAGCACACAGAATCAGAGGGATGGGACGTGCAGTATGTTGCAGTGGAGGATTTGAATTGTGGTGCGTGGATGGCTTCTTAAAGAGCTGCAGTGAGACAGGACTGTAGGGGGAAAAAAAAATAAAACAGCAAATGTCAATAAATCTATCACACTAAATGCCAGGTCTATGCTAAGGAAATGTCACTGGTTGTTTATAATGGGACTGCTTTTCAGGGGAGTGAGGCTGCAACACGTGCTGCCTGCTTAGAAAACCACAGAGCATGCAGAGACATGGTTGAGGTGGTAAGAGGCTAAAAGCTGGCATTGATGTGTGGAGATGACCTAAAAGGAAATAAATAAATAAAGGGACAGAAACAGACAAACATGGGATTTGATGTGTATAAAATAGCCCGACCAGCCGATTAAGCCTTTGCGCCCCTTTAGTTATTGTTGCTGTGCCTGCCATATTTAATTCTCACATGGCACATACGCAGGTTACCATACCGCGGCCTGAGCTGCCATGTGAAATGAATATTAATTTCTGAAACAATAGTTCTTTAATATCGGACATAATGGAGAAAAGCATGAATAGTGCACTTGGATTTAGTACACTGTGTACACTAAGCAGGCCTACTTCTTGTGTAGTGACTTTTGGCAGGCAGTATTATATGAAATTTAACACTTTGGGGGAATGATGAGTGCAACACTTGACAGTGGCCGTGACACTGATAGTTATATTTTACAAATGCTTGCTAAGCCTCTGACCACACGTGATACTAATACACTATAATACCAAACCCACAACACCCACGTGTGACCCTGATGCTTGATTAAAAAAAAAAAAAAAAGATGTGAGGTTAGCCAACATAGGCATCACCCCGGGGCTGTTGATGAATCCTCCTCCTACTTTTAGCTGCTCCCTTCTACACAAGGGGTCATCAGGGCAGGAAGCGCCACATGCTTGATTTGGCAGAGTCTTAACAACTGATGACCTTCCTGACTTCGCCCCAAAGGAATTTTTGTCTCCCACTAGAATCGAACCAGGGATCTGTTGCTTGTTCGGTGAATGTGTACGCCTTGACACAATTAGCAGTTATGTTAACACACTATTTGGTGCTAGATGTCACCAAGTATTTTCTTTCAATTCATTTCAATTCTTGGCTGCTCTTTATATTTTTCATGGGTATTTTTCGGTCCTTTTTGAATCAGGGTAATACAGCCAGATGCCTGTATTGGCAGCACAGATATATCAGCTGATACAGGTGCCGATATATCAGTGTTGACATTTATAACAAAAATTCAAAAAGTAGAGAAGAGATGAGAGCGACACCCTTTAATCACGTCATGTTCAGAGTTGGACAGAGCATAAATTAGTAATCCATGACTCGTTGTGACACTAAAATAAGATTATTCTTAAACTGCACTGTTATATTATGTTAGTAAGGACTCATAACTACACATATATTTTTGTTATATTTTGTGTGCCTTAAAGAAAAAATATCGACCAATATGTGTGATTTTTAAGCCACCAAATATCGGTATTGTTACTGGTTTTCTTTCATTTTGAGCGCTGACTCTCTCTAGAGTGTAAAAGTTGTCGCTAAGTGTTCACTGTTACTGAGAAAATGCTTTTTTTTTGTCACCCATCAACAACAGTCTTTCTGCACAGACTGCCCAGTTGGATGTGGTTCATGTATAGAGTTGTCCATTTCACACTTCACACCCCCTCGTTTGCAACTAACACCTTTCTGTCCCCTGCAATTTTATCGGGTGTCACACTGTCCAGGTCCCAGTGCAACACAAGAGCCAACTGTTACCTCATTAGCTGCTATTAGCTCTCCTGTCTCTAAACAGAAACCAATAACACTTCCCATGGAAACATGCCTTTCCCCTTCCCTCCCGTAAAGCTTCAGTCTGCGGCGAGCAATTTCAGTCAGCCTCTCGTGGACTTCTCTAACAGTGACCGAGAGGCTTACAGGAAGGGAAGTGTGTGTGCACAACCTTCAGTGTAAGTCATTGCACTAAATAAGTGTGTGCGCCTCCCTCCACTTGCGTCAGTGGCCTCTTTCGTGTGATGCAAACTGACATCCAGCAGGTAGCGACATTAATATTCAAAGTGTGGGAGTGTGTGTAGGTGTGTGTGGTTGAGGCTTTGGAGTGTGTGTGTGGCTATTACTAGGAATGAATCCTTCGCTGAGACTCTCATGTCCTGCGCTGTCTCCGTCTTTGATGTGTATGCAGGTTGTCAAGGCAGCCACAGCGATCGCAATGAATGCAGATAAATGTTTACAGCAAATGCCAGGCCACATTAGTGCTGTGTGTGTGTGAGTGTGAGTGTGTGTGTGAGTGTGTGTTTGTGAGCATGTGAGCGAAAAGGGGGGGAGACATAAGGATCATAACTACTATAATTCTAGGCTCGTACAGTACATTAAAAGAAATCCCAAACCCTTCAGGAATTGAGGCCATTTAGAGTGCTGAAAATGATACAGTGGAATATCAGGCCTTAAAGCTCCTGTGAAATTATAAAACATTCATGTGTAAGCGTTGAGCCGGTAGCTACAACTGAGCTGGCGAGTAGCCCTATCATCTAGAAAGCTTCAGGGATTACACACAAATAGACTGTTGAACCATGTCAACAGCACTGCATAGAGTTTTCTATGTATTTAGGTAGATTAGCTTTAGTTTTATCACTAGTTTTGTTTAATACACATATTGTTCATTTTGTTAAAATGACACAACTTCAAATCATTACTGGTGAAACAGTCACGGGCGATGGGAAGTGGGCAGGACCCGAAACTTTTCTCATCTTCCAGGTGAGCGACTGAATGATGTGATGAATACTCTTTGACATGTGACCTGGTAGCGAAAACATTTATGGAGCGCGCTCTAATGTTGACCCTCAGAGCCTAGCCCTTAAGCAACCAGCCATCCATCAGCTTCAAAAAGACAAGCAGCAACAAGCAATTCCCTTCCAGTGTGTACACAGCTTTCATCTCCCATTTTGAGTAAATCTTGCTGTCCTTTGGGGCATGGCTGCCTTTTGTTCTTTTATTCCTATAGAACCCTGACTCCTGATGTTTGGTCTTGAAAAAGCAGAACAGTAATGGTCAAAAAGCTCAGCTTGAAGAGGACTTAAACCGATGGGTGACGCTGCTCTTTGTTTGTTGCGCTACAAACATTTCAAGCTTGATAGAAGTACCCAAGAAAATGCTTGATACTCGATACCATTTTTGATACTTGTCCATGCAAATGTATTCATCTGTAGCCCTGTTTGTTTTCTGGTGACTTTGCACCGTGTTATAATTGATGATAAAACAGAGCTGTAAGGTAGGCTGCCAACGTTCCCGTTTAGCTGCTGGTAGACTTTCCGCAGCTTTAATCAATGTTTAGTAGAAACATTTTTAGACACAAATGATCATTTTTCTATGAATATCACAGACAAGCAGGACTGATAATGTTTGCTGCCTAACTCCAACATTACGCTAACGTTTTAATGATCAGCCACAGTTGCTAGCTGCTAACTTAATAACTTAAGAGATGGCTAATGTGGCTAATTGCTAATTAGTTGGGACTGCTAATAGTTAAATGGCTAACTTTGATGTTTGCGCCGGCCACGTTAACATTTACATAAATGGGAGCTTTACCAACCTCACCAAAATGTGAGGTGTGAATATTTGCAGTTTTTTTTGGCGCTACTGTTCATGCATTCAGAACCGTATTCGGTACATATGCTGCCTATGGTACGGTGCCAATGTCATAATTTTGGTCTCAGAAATATGGCATCTTGCATACTGTAAGTTACAGTCTTCGCATGTGTTGGTAAAGCTATATTGAAAGTAAATAAATTCGTCAAATCAACAGTTAAGGATGTGAGGACAGCAAAAGCTGGTAAAAATCAATTTTTGATGTAGCGCAAAAAAAAAAAAAGTTGAGGCTGATGAGGTCAGCCCAGCCAGACGTTTTCCAGCAGGCTTTCCATGGCTGCTTTTCACACTCAGCAATTAGCAGAAAGTGTCAGCGTGCTGACATCCTGCAGTGCATGTGAAGTGCCTGCAGTTCTTAGTAAACCTACACATCTCCAGGGCAGTCAATTTTAAAAATAGAGCCTCCTTTTTTTTTTTCTTTTTTTTTTTATGAATTCCTACCCTGATTGTATCTGGAGGAGACAAGGGTGTCTGTGTTTGACTTTGTCTTGGAAACAACAAGAAGCCGACTTAAAATGTCTCAGGGGTTCAGCATCCTTTGACACCAGGATCAGTGGGCTGTGTATAGCAGTGCGGGGGCCGGATAGAGGAGCAGCACAGTCAGAGGATTAACATTAGAGCTAGTGGCTAAAGCATTGCCCACAGGTCAGATTAACCGAATGTAAAGCTTGTACCCCTTACGTCGCACTTTGAAGTGGGGCTTACATCCTCTGCTCTATCCTGTCAAGAAGCGGAGTTGGTGCTAAGATGAAGAAGCATCAGTTCTCATGTTTTTATATTTGGCGAGTGGGTTTACACGGGGTGACGAGCAAAGCGGGATCACGAAGCTGGGCTTGCATCGCGGTCTGGACGCCAGTCAGTTCAGGTGGAATGTTACCTGAGGTCTTCCAACCGCAGTACACAGTATCACATTATGATAATTGCAGTACACCTTTTAAAACACTATGAATACACATACTGTACTTTTGTAGGAACCTCTGAACCTTCAAGCATGAAATTATCTTACTATTACAGACTTTCCCTTCTAAGTGAAGTTGCCTTTAAAAACCCGCTCAGGCACTGCATTTTGTCTCTCTCCATGTGTTCCCCCAGGCCTCTTACAGTATATTACCTGTAATGACATAGTAAATACAAGTAGTCTCGAAATTGAATAGTAATTTTCAAATTGGTTTACAGAGACAGTAGACTAGCTTTTTGGGTAATAACTTTCATTGTGTCTCCTGTTCTCAGCATGTGTAATAATAGAGATTGAAGGGTCACTGTCGAACAGCAACAGCTGCTCTGGTTCTGTTTTTGAATGCTGCTCAGGAGATTCAGGGATAGTAGATGATGATTCAGTTTTACTCAGCAGAATGAAGACAACTTAATCACGCTGTCTTAAAAACTGAGAATGGAAAGCTGATTATTGAACTTGAGGACAGCAGGTGAAGAACTAAATTTATAGTGAGTAGGGTGGCTGTGCCTGTTCAGTCACTACTTGTTATATACTGTAGGGTTGTGTGCTGTTATAATTTCCCTGGATGATTTACTGTCTTTTTTTGTTGTTGTTTTTTTGTTGAATGTGGGGATTTGCATGGCAGCAGAATAAGGCTAAGGGAGACCGGAGGAAGCAGCAGTCTCTTAATAAGGCGGATTTCTGATGTGCATAATTTTACACGCGTAATTGTAAAATATCAGATGTGAATGCGGCAGGGATGTGTGTGGACCGTCACGCCTAATGTGTTTCCCAAACTTTTTAAATTTCGCACTAAAATTTTGACTTATGCTTGGAAATGAATGCATTTAAATCCTGAATGTGAAAGTAGTAAAATTACCCAAACTATTGTAGCAGTAGCAATCTTTTGTTCCCGCATGCATAATAATTTCTGTATTTTCCATGCTAATTCCATCAGTTTTACTTCCAGTTCTGTTGTGATCCGGAGTAATTTTCTCCCTTGATAGCAATGAAACAGCTTTTGCTAAAGCGTGATATTAACATATTGAAATGTTAACTTTTATACGGCCCCAGCTCATGAAAACAAGCCCACGTTTAACTGATTTCCTAGATCTGTGTTGACGAGACAATCAGACATTCTGAACCTTCTTCGATACAGCCGTGGCATTTAAAATAACCGTGATGGAAAAGATATAAATCCTCTCTGGCTGTCGTCCAACCCCAAGGCCTGATTTTTCCCATCCCGATCCAGATGACACAGTGTAATAACATCCGTCCCTCAAGAATCCGTGTTCGGTGTCAGCCTGTACTTTGAGCTTATTGGAAAGTAATGCGAGATGAATTTGTCCCATGATTGCGGTCGTTTTGCGAACACCTCGGTGAAATAATGGTGATGAAAATGAAAAAGAGCCGTGGCAGGACACCACGGTGGGGCAATTCCGAGTTCTGTGTTATTTTGAAACCGAAATTCTTCAGAAAGTTCCAAAGGATGGCTTTTCGGGACAATTCTCACAGCATCAAAGGAGTTAAAGAGGGTTTGTGAGAGCTCTGAATTAGAACGGGGAATTTAATTTGAAGGGATGATCACAGTTGGACGCTTTCCAGTGACGGTGAATTCAAAATGGACTCTGCAGACTGCTAATGTAATGTTTGTCTGAGCTGTCAGAACATTCCAGTGAACTTTGTTTTACTGTAGTGCTCTGATTTTAGTGCAGAGCGAAGCCAGATATCCATGAAATTACCTGACTCGTTGTTCCTACAGTCAGCTTTCCGTTCAGTGACATTTAAGCAGCTTTAGTGCTGCGTTTAGATCAAGACACTCCCTTCAGTTCACAGCAGTCTGCAGTTTGAAAATATAAACATTCGGAAAGAGTTTGCACTTCAGTTTGCACAGTTTTCCAAATAACGCATTATTGCAGCAGCAGATTTCTTTTTTCTTGCCCTAGTTAATTACAGTTTTTGTAGAATACTGTGTATCTTAAATACACTTTATTATGATTTATTGAGTGGTAAATGGACTTTGCATGTACTGGTTGGACCCCCTTTTGCCTTTAGATCTGCCTTAATTTGCAGCACAGATTCAGCATGTCATGATCCTGGATCTAGGACCCAGTGTTTTTGAGTTGATGGACTTTTGAGGTTATGTTGCCTTATTTTCTGTGATCTCTGGGTTTGTTTTCTGATCCTTTTCTTTCCAGTGACGTATGCATGAACATGTTTCAGTTCTTCCCTCCGTGTTGGTGCACGTTTGTTAGTTCTTCGTGTTTATGTTCGTTCTCGCCTCCTGTGTCACATCGGCGTTCTCGTGCTCTGTTCAGTTTTACCTCCTTGTCTCGTTTCGGGGATTTTATTCAGCTCTGATCCCCGCCTATTAGCCGTTCCCTTGTTATCCCTCTGTGTATTTACTGCCTGCATTTCTTTTCGCGTCCTCGTCATCAGTTCCTTCTTTGTGCACCCTGTATTCATGTGTCAAGTACCAAGTGTCATATGTCTTAGTTCCTAGTTTCAAGTTTTTCAGCAATTAAAGCTGTTTTTCAAGCCTTACGTCCTCTCTCCTGAGGCCTGCGTTGGGGTCCGATCCTGCCTGCCACACAGTGTTTCATGACACAACAAGGTGCTGGAAGTATTCCTCAGAGATTTTAGTTCTCATCGACATGACTAATATCTTGATGTGGATATTTTCTCTTTTTCACACCGTAGTCTGTAAATCCTAGAGATGGTTGTGCAGGGAAATCCCAGCAGATCAGCAGATTCTGAAATTCTCAGATAAAGCCCGTCTGGCACTAAGCATGCCACAATCAGAGTCACCTATGGTCCCCATTCTTCTTGAACGTCAGCAGATCGTCTTGATCCTGCCTACATGCCTAAAATCACTGAGTTGCTGCCATGTGATTGCTGATTATAGACTCTCAATGAACACACAAAGTGCATTCACTCACTTTATTCTATTACTTTAAGCATTTTCTAACTGACCCTCTCACTCTGTTGGATGCATCGGGATAATTTGGGGTTCAGTATCTCGCCCGAGGACTCTTTAACAATGCAAAGTTTCGAAACCGTTGACCGCCTGATTAGCAGATGGCACTCTCAGCCTACAACCCCAGCGGCTGTGGCCAAGCTAGAGTTCAGGAAAATATACATTTTAAAAAAAGCATAAAGAACCATTGAATAGACATGTGCGTTCACTTAATATGGACTAACATTACCAAACTGCACATCAGTATTACAGCTGAAACTGGCATTACATTCACATGTGTAGAAACTGGGTGGTTTTGCATGACTTCTGCACTTCATAGATTCTATGACACATACAGTCAGTAATATTTGCATATGTAGTATGAATGTAGTTTCCTTACTAATGAACTCCCCCCCCCCCTCCTTCTGCTCTCTGTGCATCTCTGCGGGGTATCCTCTTCTCATTCATCTTCATATGGCCAATGGCGATGCTCCGTTTCTGTTTCACATCAAAAGGTAAGGCAAGAAACTGCACAACTATAGTGTTGCTGTTGATTGATTATATTTGTAATCAGTATAGTATTGAGCAGGGGGCGTTATACGTACATGTGCTTTGTAGCCCCCGCAGGCTCCTTTTTGACTTGACATATTTTGGTGTTTTAGTCATACCGGTTGTGTTGTTGTTTCCTCTTTACACTGCCACTCCTCATGTTTTCACGCTTATACAAACACATCAAACAAAAGCTAGGAAAAGAGAAAATAAGATATGATGCAACTGAGATAAAAAGAAGTTTACGTGTGTGTGTGTGTTTGAGTGTGTGTGTTTGTGTTTGTGTTTTAAAGTGACCTCAAAGGAAATCAAGATGACAAGCCCAAAAACTCCGGATGATTGCACTGACCTGGATTCCCTTTGATACGTCAGTGCAATAACTAGCAACAGCAAATTAGGACTACAAGCAGGCTAAATAGACATTTAATAATTTATAGATTGTTCTACTCCTGGCTGCATTGATAAGCAGCCTGCTTAACAGAGTGAGATCAGGAATAAGCAAAAAAATCACATCCACACAAAAAAGCTTTATTCTGTGTTTGGGAGCTGCAGAGCCTACAAAGTGTTGTGGTGCATGGCTTGGAGGTGTATCATATTTGCGAATGGGAAATCTTTGAAAGAGCTAAACCGAATCCAGAACGGGTGGGCAGACAGGAGCTGAAGTTCATCTGGAAGTCTCAGAAGCGCTGGCCCTGGCTATACTACTACATGCTTGCCAGGGTTCTTGAGCTCGTTCCTGCTCTGGTGTAGTGTGTTTTGCTTCAAATCGGATCATTAGCAGCAGGGTCTGCAGTCTGCAGATTAATGTGGGTTTTTTGTGTGTTCATATCTATTAGGGCATCGTGACAGTAGCTCTGGTCGTTTCACAACTGGGGTGGCTTAATACTACTTTTCCTGGAAGTTGTGGTGTGTCTGTGTGCGTGCGATGATTTTTCTTGCGGTTTTTGTGGTGTGTTGTGTGCATTTACAGCATCTCTGTTTTATCTTTCGCTGACTTTAATGTAATATCTTCCCACAAATTGGTCTGAGATCATCCACAGGACAAGTGGATAGCCTAAAGGCTCGAACTCCATATGAGTCACTGTGTTTGTGCCGTCAGTGCGCATATGTGTGAGAGAGTAGTAGTTTGATCCTGTAGGAGATGAGTCACGTTCAAGATGAGATGAACACTTTAAAAAAAAAGAAAGATTTTTTTCTTGGTCGGCTGTTTGAAATCCGCTGCTTTGCGCGGAGGTCGAGAGTTAAGGTCTTTTTAAGGTTATGAGAGTTTCGGCTTGCTTGCTGTAATTGTATTAAGCCTGAGTGTGGGGGTTAATGAACACGTGTAAGTCAGAGGGATGCTCCAAAACAAAAAGTGCATGTCTTTTTTGTGTGTCTGTGTGTGCGCGTGTACTCTAGCCCTTAATCCTTTAACAGGATTACAAGCTGCATTGTCCTTTGTTCACTTGTTCCTTTCCACCCACGTATGCTGGTAGCGGAGATGTCAGAGCCCACATTTGGGATTACAGTGTAATGGGCTCTCAATAGACCGGGTGAGAGGGAAGCCTGCCGGTTAGGTTGTCATATTACCCATTTTCCCTCAAACAATCCTAACTTTGCAATGTGACCTGAGGTATAGATTTGAACTGTTTTTGCTTTTTTATGATGCACAAAAAAAAAGACGTGCCAAATAAGCTGGATTCTGTTGCCATCGTCAATAAATTAATATTATTCTTAATAAAAATCAGCTTTGAAGCTAAATTGGCTTCTGAGATTCTGATTCATCAATGCATGTTAATCAGTGTGAAGATGAGGCTAAATTACTGACACCGGTTTGTGCAGCCGAAAAGAAGGTGTTAGACTTCTTTTTGAGGATCCCAGCTGTGCAGATTAGCTGCTATATTTATAGATTTCAAAGGAAATGACCTCCTGCAGCGCTTTATTCCATAGAAGAAGAGCCATTTCCCAGATGGGAGGTGGTAGAGCTCCATGTGGAGATGTATGGGATCCGGTATAATATCCTTGTCTTTGTTCACTGGCCTTTTCTGACACACTCAACCATTCCAGTGGCTTTGCAGCTGTTTAAATGACAGGAAGTCAGTGGGTGGGGCTTACATTTTTAAGCCGCTGATGGCAGCAAAGATAATGTGAGAGCCAATGACTGTGTATAGAAAATGTCCAGCCATTTACAAATCAGTACCTATTATCCATCCTCCTACATAACGTTAGCATAATGAAAGTAAACATCAGTCGTTCTGCTGTTATCTGATTTTTGCGGCACTACTAACTTGTTAAATTTTGTTTAAAAAGAAGAAAGAGAGCCAAATGAATATATGCAAAATACAATATTACTGCCTTAAAAATAAATATTGCCCATAGAGTGAGCTGTCTTGTTGGAGGTTTGCACTTTTGGATTGCTACTTGTTGATTTTTGTGTTTTTATACCTCAAGGTTTTTGTTGTTCTTGTTGTTGTTTTAATCAAGCTATTGCTAATCCTTGCTAACTAGGTTGGTTAGCAAGGCATCTTAACTAGGATCCTCATTTTGGCTTGTCAAAAACAGGCTAATACTGAACTGGAACTGAACACTCGACTTGCTGCAGTGCTTTTTTTTTTACCACAGTTAAATAGCATGAAATATCTTAAAATGATCACACCTCTGATAAAGACTAACTTGGATGAACCACTGATTTCCCCTGAGTGACTGCAGCATTACCAGATCCTGTTTGCACTGCATGAATATGTATCATATACTGAAAAAACTGACAATTTAGAGTAGCAAGTTTGGATGACTGTGCCATGTTCAAAGGTTATCTTTATTGTTTCACAGCACAGGACATTGTGCATTTTCCCCTTAATTAGGTGTCTTCTTGTAATCTATGGACGCCCACACGATGAACAGCATCTTCTTCAGTTTACTTTGTTTCAACATAAGTTCAAGAATAGTTTTGGAATTCTGCTTTTAACAACTACAAAAAGCAACCACTGATTGATTTCAATAGGTTGTTATTTACTGATAAATGTGGTGGGGATGCACTGACATTTTACTTCCAACACTGGGTACCACTTAAAGGAGTGTAGAAATGTAAAAATGAAACTTCAAAATGTTAAGAAATACATTTGCAAATGTTAAAGTTGTGAAGAAATATCAAATTAAAATGTTTAAAAAAGTTTTTTGGTGCCTCACTTTATATATTTTTTCACCTATTTCACCCAGAAAGTGTTATGAATAGTGTAATGCTATTTTTTCCTAGCAACCAGAGGCAGCTGGGAGGTCACAGTCCTGTCTGTAGCCCACCCTGACAATTTCACAGCAACTGCCAGAAACATTGAGCAACCAATGGGTTTGGAAATACACATTTTTCCATAGTGAGCATTCGTTGCTGACCATTCTTTAGCTTTGTGTATTTGGGCCTAAAGAAAACTAACCATTTTTGTATCAGACTGTCAACATGTTTACTTCTTATCTAAAGCTGGGCATTTTAATATACAGTAGGAGTCTACAGGGACTGAGCTTTCTTCTTTGTCCTTGAAGAAGGGCAGTTTTTGGCAATCAGCTTTGCTGCTGCTTAATGAAAACACACCTGTTCCTTACTTGGTGACGGTTTTAGTTGCATCAAAGGTGTGTTGAAGAGTTTAAACAGCACACAGCGCAAACACAAATAAATGCAATCCAGTCTGCTCACATGGGCATGTTAATTAAAGGAACATGCCAGCAGTTTTACATGTTTTAGTCCATTAACTTCAAATTGCATAAAGCTTGCTTTGAGGGTTCTCATTTCCCAAAACATGGACTAAGCAAGTTTTCAGATGGATTTTCTCCTTTGAAAGCAGCGCTGAAGAATTCTTCCATATTTCAGCTGGATGCATGATTGCTTAATGGTCATCTTTTGCAATTGATGTGTACAACGTAGCTCATTAAGACTGTTTTTTTTTCTGCAAACGGGACATATTTTAAAGTCAAAAGATCTTTTGGAACGAAAACTTTTGATATTGGCTTCGGTTTGCAATCATTAAAAGAAATTAAGACAAAAAAAGTAATTGAGAAGCATTACAGGAATAATCCTCATGTCTCTCAGATCTTATTTTCATCAGAGCTGCTACCTGAGGTTGGAAAGAAATCTCACTAAGGTAATTTCTGCATTACATGAATGTGCGTATATTATATTACAGTTAAAAAAAAAGAAGTATAAGAACATAATTATGCCCCTTTTAAGCTACACATGTATTTCTGTGCCTGGGAAGCAGATAGCTGCATTTCACAAGCACTGGAAATATGCTCATAAAAACCAATGTTGTCAGAGGAATATGTGTCAAGTGGCCACTTAGCTCAGCTCTAGATGCAGGTAGATGGAAGGAAAGAGGCAGGTGAGAGCTGCACCGGTGAGGTAATGACAACCTGGTGTTGCATCCAGCAGTCAACAACTGGAACAGTGATGGAAAAACCCGAATTATCCCCGGGGGTACATGCTGCGTGTGGATCCATCAGTATGCTTGTGCATATATGACTGACACCGGAGCTCCAGAGCTGTCTTTTTGTTAGCATATCGACCGAAAGAGCTAAAAGTGGATAAAGAGAGTCTGATCTCAGCCACTAATGCACAGCGGCTTATAGGGATAGATTTTTCTCACTAGATCAAAAATATCAAAGAGGCAAGGTCAACACCAATAAAGGCATAATCTGCGCGGCAACACTAGACACACAAAATGTAAATCCAGGCCCTGTCCACACCTACGCAGGCATTTTGATAAACAGCTTTTTTCTCTGTGTTTTGGCCTTTTGTCCACACTGGTTTAGATCACTGAAAACTGAGCTTTTGAAAAAGTCCTTCCAAGGTGAAGAGTTTCAGAAACTCAGTATATTTACGTTTGGAAACAGAAAACAGAGATTTTGTCTTGCAATGCTAAATATGTGTACCTTTATCTCCCCTTGTTGACTTTGGATTGTTTTCCAGGTTATTATTTGTTGGTTTTTATGGTTGTCCAACATTTCTATAAATCCGCTTTTTTAAAAAGCACCCATCTAAGAGTGGACATAGCCCCGGGTTTTGCTGTTTTGTGGCTGTGTTACATCTGTGATTTTGTGGCTGTAGTTCCCAGAAGACGTGCTTTGCCTCTTAGTTTTATTTTTATATATATATATATATATATATATATATATATATATTTATATATATATATATTTTTTTTTTTTTTTTTTTTTTTTTTTTTATATATTATATAACATTTTTGTTTATTTTTATATTCT
>VUQK01043580.1:21964-38189 GCA_015106715.1 Bujurquina vittata | reverse complement strand
TCTGAGGTCAAATATGGCCCCTTATCTCCAAACAATATTATCGTTAATCGCAATAATTTCAAGACAATTAATCGGCCAGCTAAATTTGTTATCGTGACAGGCCTACTGAAGGCTTTACAGGATGCTTTTCTGTTTGAGGTATTTTACTGTGTTGTTTCACATTCATCATACAGACGCATTTATAGAATAATTTTCCCGTCCTCCAAATCCTCTGGGAGGCGTCTTTTCAAATCCCGCAGCTCCGCCCGTTTCCTCCATCAACTCTTAAACTGAGGGTGAAGTCATTCTGCCTGTCATGATACGAGTTTGGATTCTTAACATGTTTATCCTCACTAATTCTGGGACTGTACGGGATATGAATCCATATAATTTAAATCATTTCATGTATTCTGGTCCAGAACTCATGAACATTGTTACAGTGTTATTATAGTTTTATTACCCTTTTGTCACATAAGCAGAAGGCATGGCATAAATGCACCTCCTCACAGTTACTTCACCTGCAGTTAGGTGTTTCTTTTTGCCCAAGTCTAAATAATCTCTATAACAACCATGTACAGTTTTAAAGCCGCACCCATGCATGGCGACAGAATATTAATATTCCTGTCCCATTCTTCATCGTCCCATTTTAATCTTAAATCACTTTCCCATGTCTTCGTGAGCAGCAGAGGAGAACTCTCCGTGACCTTTCCCAGGGTTCCTGTGGGAGTTTAAAGGAGCTCTGAAGGTCCATGATAGAAGAGCAGAGATCTAACTTTTTGAAACTGCTGTATAAGATCTCCAGATGTTTTCTGTGCACCATCATAGTGAGGGTCACTCAGAGTTTTCTTTCTAGTCCTTCCATTAAAATGTGGCAGAGCTTCAGGTCCAACCAGATCCTGGAAGAGACTTTTATATATGAATCTAAATTAAACATCGAAACCACTTTAATCCCAATTGTATTAAGATGAGCAATTATTGGACAACCGCTTACTTTTTTAGCCAGTTTGGAGGAAAGACTGCAGCGGGACTAAAAGATGCTGTTCAGTCCTGTACTAAGGTGGGGGTCTCTGAGGGGGAGGAGACCAATGGACCGGATGATATTAGGTAGTCCCAGACCCCTCTGTCACCCAGTCTGTGCATTTTTCAAGGTTTAAACAAGGATTTTTGTCTTTGCACATGAAGTTCTTTGTAATCCTTGAACCCCTGAATCTATATAATTGGGGAGAAATCCACAACTTTAATTTCAGTCGTTACCAGAACCAGAACTGCATGCAGAGTATCGGTGGGCAAACGTAGTTCAACAGTAAGTGTCTGAAAAGTTTGCTGCCTCTCCCACAAAATAAGGTTTAAAAAGCTTTCCAAAGTTTTGTGACATGAAGTTTGAGCCACAGTGCCGACACGACCGGCGTCTCCGGCTTCTCTCACCTGATCGCGCTCGCCCACATTGTGGAAACAGTAAGCTGAGAAAGTGCAAAAACACACACTGACCTACATTTTTCCTGCAATAATGATTATTTAAACTGCGCACCTGCACCGCACTCCTGAAGCTCAGCACGACCGGCTCATTTATGCTGCTGATCGGCTCAGCAGCTCCTCCCTTCTCTGACAAATATTGAATGCACACCTGATGAGGATGCCCTCTGATGCCCTGGCCTCTCCCACAATGGATGGGTGGGCTTAAAGATGCATTCCCCCCACAGCACGATGTATAAATAGACAGTGCATGCATCTGTAATACACTGTTAAACAGGTCACACTGGGAGGGGACCTGATAATGTGCATTCCCATGTATCACAGGTCATCAAACACAAACGGAGCAGGGACTTTCAGAGTGTCCCACAGATGGAAAAACATTTCCTCCATCCTCGACTTCAACGAATCACGATGCAGTGCAGCGAGGAGACTCAACTCCTCTTCTTCCTCCACCTACACGCGCCGTACTAACCCGGAGCTCGGCGTGGCGAGGTCACGCCTGCTCTCCGGAGGCTGCTGAAAGTCTTTGTGGGAAATGTGGGAGATTTCCAGCTGTAGCAGACGGGCGCGTTTCGTAAGCAGCAAAGCTCGTTTACCATAAGCACACAGATTCAAAAATACCCTCGAGGGATTTTTCTGGTGCTCATGCCACTGACAGCTGATTCTTGCTGGAGTTTGATAAATATATATTTAGCATAACAGAAAAATGTGTTAAATGGTGCTGATCCACACTCCTGGTTTCAGAGTGGCGATGCAAAGAAAAGCAGTCAAATCATTTAGATCTTTAATATTTAAAGCCTGTATTTGAACAGAAATGTGCACAGACAACGCGCCCGGTGATGAGCTTTAAGAGCAAAAGCTAATTTTGAATACGAAGCAGGTAAATGTAGGAAAGAACGGGCACGCCTGGACCCCTTCTTATTACAAACCCGTGAAGTGAGCTGCTTTGTCTCATCAGTCTTATTAGCTTAATGTCCACATGAGCTGTTTTAAACAAATAAAAGTAGATTTCCAATTTAGCAGTTTTTAAAAAATGAATAAAGAACCAGCAGACGCTACAACTTAAAATGATTTTACTGCTCTGCTGATTCGTCCCCGTTTGCCCACTGATCCGGCGCTCAGGTCCACATAAACCACGCCGCTGTTTGACGGAGAGAAGAGGAGTGAAAGGCAGTAGAGGAAAGACAGAATGCATGCGTGTGAATGAGAGGGAGGCGGGTGGAGAGGTGATGATGCAGGCAGCAGAGGTGGTGAAGGCGGATGACTTTAAATCCCCGCGCCCAGCCGTCCAAAGCAACAGAAGAGAGTGCAGGCAGGGTGGAGTGGGTGGAGGCGAGCGTCAGGGCTGATTTGTGACAGAAGCAGCTGTTTAATGTGTTTTCTTTTTGCCTTATTTTTTGTTATCAACATTATGATCACTATTAGACTGTGTAAACAGCTGCAGGATAAACCGGTTAGTCTGCAGCTCGCTGGCTGAGTCTCACTGCGGAGTTAGCTCAAAGCTAACAGCTCCGTAACGGCTCTTATCATATAGCTCATGTGACATCTGCTTCGACATCATTGATGCAGCAGGTCAGCTGATGTCCACACAGAAAACAAACTCACTGCTTCGAGTTGACCTTTCCTGCTTCCCAGCTCCGCCAGGTCTCAGGATTTCCCCCTTCATCCATCTGAGTTCAAATTCCATTTTATAAAATGTTTCTGTGCAACAGGCCGATATCCTCATATCTGCTTCCGTCTGATCTCCGTGCATAATTCATGAATCGTGGTCAATCCGGTGTTGACACGAGGAAGCGTTAAGATTAAAGAGGACCCGTCACACACGGGTTCGTACACAAACTGTTTAACACAGAGCGGTTTCAGGCATCAGCTGTCTGCTGACTTTACTGTTCCTGTCATTCTGGTGACCATGGAAACAATTCTGGCATTGTCCGCTTTAGTTGTCTTCTGTGGTCTTTTGGGCCTTTTGGTGCCCATTGCGTTCATTTTTAATAAGAGTGGAGCAGACTCTTGATCTCCTGAACTGGTTCCTGTGTCTGATTTTTCAGCCTCATCGTGGCCTCCTTCTCTTGTCCACATCTCTTTGGACCTCATATTGAGAGTTCCAGTGAACAGCGACCAAATGCAAGTTCTTTCATCAGGTGAATTTGTCATTAAATAAGAAGGGAACAGGCCTCACCTGTAATTTTGTTAAACCCCTTGAATTAAAGGTGAAAGTCTGAACTTGTGTGCATAGCTGCAGAAGCCGTTCAGTCACGTGCTCACAGAGCTGAGCGTGTACAGAGGAGCTCTGCAGGCCTTTCAAAGCAAATCACATCACAAAGAAATCAATATTTGATTCATGGACATCTTGCATTCTGCATCGTTTACATGCTCTGTGTGCACGTGCGTGTGCGTGCTTGCATATAAATGTACATGTGTGAGCGTTTGAGGGCCTGGTCTCATATTACTGTGTCAGCTACAGTAAATTGCATGCAGCTTTCCCCCGTCAGGGCCATTCATCCAGACTCTGCTGCCCGCATTCCTAGACTGCGTTACAATGGACAGCGAAAACCCGAGAAGCCGCTCTTCCTTTTACATGCCTGGTGTAGTTATGTCTCCAGCCTTTCATTACACAGCAGACGTCCTCTGAAGGGAAACAGAGCTGAGTAGGATATGGAGAGAGGGGGAAAAAGGGAGAGAAAAAGGTGAAACAGAGAGGGCCGAAGTGAAAAGGTAAAGAGCCTGCTGTTCCTTTGTCCCGCACCTGTTGCTAGGCCTCTTCTACCCCCCACCAGTCAGCCCTGCTTGCTGGGGAAAGCTGTGCAAGAAGCACAAAAGCTGTGTGTGTGCGTGTGTGTGCGTGTGTGTGTGCTTACATGTCTTTTGGAGACAGGCTGATATGAGTCTTTTGTCGTATCAGCGTATGCGCCGCGGCGCCCTGAGGTTTGTTCCCAACCACGTCGCTTTGGGGCAAAGACAGGGATTAACTGAAGGGTAAAGAAGTGCAGCTGTAACGAGTGTCTGCAGACCGATCAGTGTCAACTTTCTTTACAACATCCCCAAACATCTGCTCGACAGTTTCTCTGTAGGAACTGTTCTGTTTGAAAACCTCATCTGTTGTCTTGACAAGCAAAACCTCCCAATCATCTGCACCGCAGCTGCAGCTGGACTCGAGCTGAGCGGCGTTTCATCTCTCCTGCACCGCAATCACGATAGTTCGCTTTGATGGCCGTCACGCAGAAACGCCGGCTCTGGCCGCGCTGGTGCGGCAGATGGAAAAGCAATGCAGCACCTGTTGTTGATAATAATGATGATGACTGATGTATGTGAGTCCCTGCATCTCCGGCCCACTCTGTGCTGTTTCGACAGACTTGTTACATCTGCGAGGACCACGGGAGAGAGAGCAAGGCGGCCTGCGGGGCGTGCATGACCTGCAACAGACAGGGCTGCAGACAAGCTTTCCACGTCACCTGGTGAGTGCTGAACTCTGTGTGTGTGTGTGTGTGTGTGTGTGTGTATTCTTTCATGAGTTATTCACAAGTTTCTGACCACTCCATTGTGTTGGATTGTCAATGCAACCCCTCTTCTCCCACCCGTCACACACTGATAGCAGCATCATGCGTCCACATTTTGGCAAATCCAACTCTGAACCAGTTTCACGAAACCTGCCAAGCAGTTTGCTAACTCGGAGATGGGTGGTCTCGTAGGGTGTCTTGCATTGAAATCTGCTGCAATGATCCGGTTACTGCGCTCACCAGACTTCAACACAATTTCTATCCGCTCCTCACGTGTTAACGTCTGCGACATGTCAATGGCTGTGAACAAAGAGTAAATAACTCATGAAAGAATAAAGTTACGTTAAAACCAACCACACAGTTGTTTTTCTTGTGAAATTCCCAGGAAGTTTGAGGTGTCACATGACCCTCTTCCCACTGAAAAAACAAAAGGTGGATCCAAAATGGCTGCCATGGTCGCTACCACAGTTTCCCCTCCCGTACACTAATGTGCCACAAACAGGAAGTTAATGTCACCACCCATTCCCATTTCATTACGGTGTATCCATACAAATGGCCCACCCTGTATATAAAAGAGCTCCTTGATGTCAGCGTTTTTGGCCATCTTAACTTTCTGAGGCCGCGAGTACACGGCTGCTGGAGATTGCGTGTTTTGTCAGGCACAAGATAGTCCCACCCCAAAGAATACCCAAAATGAGCACTGCGCTATTTTCACCAAGACCTGAAGCTAACAGGCGAGACCGTGAACTCATCAGGAAAGTGTTGAGTGAAGTCACTGATGAGGGCCACGTTCCCGTTCTCTTCTGCACCGCTGGACCTCTTTTTGAAACCAGAGGGGTCGCCCCCTGCTGGCCATTAGAAAGAATGCAGGTTTCAGGTCCTTCTGAAACCTGGACGCTCCCGTTTACGTGCAGCCGATGGTTATTGCTGTGGTGCATGTTCTCTCTGAGCCCGGTCCAGAAACAGGTCCTGTGTCTGGAAGTATCCTGTGTCTTTGCCCTATTTTGGAAAATAAAGCCTAGAATAGAAAAGAAATTGAATCTCCAAATGCCGAGATTGAAAACGTGCTCAGTGAACAGTGACTGGTCGACTTTGGTTATTGCTTTAATTGCTTCGTGATTCTCGAGCAGATTTCTTTTCCCGTCCTCGCTCCTCGCCCCGTTTCTGCTCGCTTCGTTTCCTGCTACAACGAAAAAGATGATTTATTGAAAAGTAAATCCCGGGAAACTGCACGGCTCAGATTCTAACGTGCCATTCGATCCTCGGCGACCGAAGCTCTCAGGTGACTCTGGCAGGTGTGGGCGTCTGAGTGCGTGCACGTGTGTTAACCTGGCTCTCCTGTTTCACCCCCTCCCGTGCTGCTCCGAAGCGCTCAGATGGCCGGTCTGCTGTGCGAGGAGGAAGGACCCGAAGCTGATAACGTCAAGTATTGCGGCTACTGCAAGCACCACTACAACAAAATGGTAAAGAACACGACAACATCACATTATAACCCAAATAAAGAACTCAGCAGATACACCTCCTGCAAAACCACAACTTGCTGTTTAGTTTGAGAATCTTTAATGTCAAACTTTAAAACTTCAGCAGCTGTTAAGTTTTTTTTTTTTTTTGCTCTTTTTTCTTTTGGACTTTACAGCAGAAGAAGTTGCGCTCTAGTGAAAATACAAGTAGCTCCTTCAGTCATTCCAGGGGGCGCTCTAGCTCTCCGTCACAGGACAAACCGCACTACCACCACAGACAGAGGAAGGTAAGCACCAGTGTGGTCAGATCAGAGGCAGCCCGCAGAGCTGAGCGCTGCCCAGTGCTGCAGTTCCTCTAACGTCCACGTAAGGCTGGCTGCAGACATCGGCCAGACCTCGTGGACAGCAGTCGGTCAGCAGTTCCTCCCTTCATAAGAAAAACCCACCTGGAGCCGCTGGTCTGAACCGTTTCTGTGCTGCCGGCGCCTTTTAATGCAAATATCAAAAAAAATGCTGTTTGGAGCATTTTATAACTCTGTGGCATTATTCCAAAGTGTATCCGCACACCCTTAAGCCCCTTGAAAAGTTTTATTAATTAGTCAAGGAGCTTAAGGGTGTGCGGACCTCCTAATTTTTTTTGATTCATTTTCTTTGGATCCAGCACCCCGTTTGTTTAATGGTGACCTCGCGGCAGGTAAAATATGTGATTGAAGTCATGCAGACGCCACCAGCAGCTGTCAGACTGACGCTGGTGACGACGGGCTGCTGAGAGCAGCCGGGTGGTCTCGCTGCATAGCCGTGAGCAGAATCTTGCTGGACTACGCGTGAAAACGCCTTCTTGGTTGTAGGTTTTAGATCGACTCAGTTGCGTTATGTTTCAGACAGTAAACTGTGCGTGTGATTGTCATCGCTCCGTGCCGCTCACAGTGACACCGACAAACTTTCATTAGCATCGGTTCTGGTATTTGTTCTAACCTCTCTGAGGGCACCCAGCTATGGTGATTGTAGGCTGTAATCGTTATAGATACCCCAAATACTCTGATAGAGTGTAACTGCGTGCTGTTTGTGTATCCCAGCAGCCTCAGGCCCGATTGTAGGCTCGTCCTGTGACTCTTACACGCCCGACCCCTGCGTATTTGTATGTGTGTTTTTTTCAGAGCCATAAAGACAAGATTCGGCAAAAGGAGCGCCACAAGAAGTCGAGCGACAACCTGAGTTCTGCTGTGACGTCCGGCGGTGCAGAGAAGGTATCAGAATCAGCGATGCAGACGTCCTGACGCCTCAGTCAGTGTTTTAAATGCAATCGTTTTGACCCGTGTGTGTGTGTGTGTGTGTGTGTTTGGACAGAACTCCGGTCACCACAGCAGCAAGGACGGTGAGGGGAAGGCCAAGAAGCTGAGCTCGCACAGCCACAGCCATCGCAGTAAGAAGACCGGAAGCACCGGCAAGAGCTGCTCCTCATCGTCCTGCTCCTCCAGTCCGTTCAACACAGGTACCACAAGAAGGGTCCGAGCCGATACTGTTGCAGGCTTTTTACCTGTGAAGGATTAAACTGCAGTTGCGGTGCTGACCACTTAGCTCGCCCAGCGTACTCGCTAGCCGCGTCAGGTGTGTTGAACCTGGAGACAGAGGGAGGATGTTTAACTCTTTGTTTCTGCTGCAGGTGGTTCCCTGTCGTCTGCTCAGGATTTTCATCAGTTCTTATCTTCTTCCCGCCTGGAGCGCGAACACGACCGAGGGGGCGATGACCACAGCGGAGAGGAGCGCAAGGAGCGTCACAGGAGGCCGGCAGTGCACAAGGAGGAGGAGGATGAAAAGGAAGAGGATAAAGAGGAGGAGGAGGAAGAGGAGGAGGAGGACTGTAAATACCACAAGCCACCAGCATTGACCCCCGCCGAGGGCCCGCTAGCAGGGTCACAAGGTCATGACAGGTCAGAGGGCAACTCCAGCCCCTTTGAGAACAAAGTCACCATTTCCACCTTCGGGTCTATCATGCGCATCACGTCAACGGGACTCGGCGGCGGCGGCAAGATCCGAAAGATCTCTTCCTCGAGCGACTACAAACCCTCCAAATCTCTCTGCAAACCGTCTCAACTGAGCACGCCACCTATCCTGGAGGAGGCCGACCTGGAGGACAAAGCCGCGCTCCCACCGCCGCTGCCCCGAGAGAGGAGGCACCGCGGCAGCAAGAAGAGCCGGCACGGCCCGGGGCGCCCGCGGGGGAGCAAGAACCGCGAGAGGAGGGACGAGGAGCACCACCACCACCATCACCACGCAGCGCCGCCTCCTCTAGCCTTACCCTCCTCGCTCTACCCGACCTCGTCCTCCATCCCCCACCCCGCCTTCCCCTCGACGCTGCCTCCCACAGCCACCTCTTCCACTTCCTTCTCCTCCTCCTCCGCTGGTAGTTTTTCTACAGGCCGCAGCAACTCGCTGCTCGGCTCTGGTGAGTCTGAGCGAGTGGGCGTGTGTGTGGTAGCCCTCTAGCTTCCTGTGTGTGTGTGTGTGGCGAGGGGAAAAACCTGAAGCGCTGTCTCTTTGCACTTTGGTGCCTTTCCATTTCACTCGGCAGCTTATTGCTGTATCAGAAAAATCCTCTGGAATTAAGAGTGAACAGAAGAAATGACTCTTTCTTGGCACTGCTTTTCAAATATGTGTTAAATCTGAACATTTCTGTAATCTGTGCGTGGCAAAGAGATGGTCCTAGATAGTGTCTTTTCAGTGTGCTGCACACGCCTGTGGTGCACTTCCTGCCCTACTTTCCATTTGATTTGCTCACGTGTTCTTTTTGCACTTTACAACAAGATGAAAATAAGAAATATCCTTTGTTTCCTTCCCTTTTCTCACTCAGGCATCTACTCCAGTCTCAAGGACCCTCTCACACTGGGAGGGGGTGTCTGCAGTACCCCCCTTTCCCTGGGTGGAGGGGTGTGTAGCACCTCCTTGTCCCTGGGAGGGGGCATGTGTAGCACCCCTCTCTCCTCAGGACTCCTTCCAGCCCACTCCTCGCTGTCTCTCCCGCCAGCCAGTGCTGTGTCAAACACGCAGGTACGGTTTCCTTTACGGTGCTTTTGGAGACTTTGTGTCACTAAAGTGCGCCACAGCAACCGCGCCACCGAAGTGAGAATCACAACAAGTGCAGCTGGTGTATGAAGTTCAGGGCCCGAGGATTACAGGAAAGATCATGATCATGAATTGAGACCAATAAAGGCATGAAAAGGCGGTGATTGAGGACGCGGGTCCGCCTGGTTAGTTTGTCTCTGACTCGCTGGTGTTTTTAGGAAAATTTTAGCCGCTGCCGGCATGACTCCACTGCAGCATCTCTGTGGGTGCAGGGCAATGACTCATTGCCGTCTGCAGTCACTGTGTGCAGATGGAGTGAAGAGAGCCCCAGGCGGTGCTGCAGAGTCAAAGCTGACAGCCAACTGTCACAGGCCACAAGAGGCCCTGAATGATCAGCTGCAGGCAGACATCGTGGCCCCCTCACAGGCTCACCCATGACAACGTTTCAGTTTGACTCCCTGAAGCTGGATCGTGTTTTTAAAGGGTCTCTTTTAGTTTTCTTGGCTCGGGCTGAACGGCGCTGTGACTGAGTTGGGCTTTTAGAGTTGGGGTATAATGCACCTCTGCTTCATGCACGGTGGAGCGGAGGTTAGCACTGTCCGCTCGCAGTGAGAATAGAATAGAATAGAATAGAATGCCTTTATTGTCACTATACAGGATGTACAATGAGATTGGAGGGCCACTCCTGATCGGTGCCATAAAAAGAAAGTCAAACTTCCTAAATACAAAATATAATCTAAGAAAAATATACAGAAGAGACAATGCATAAAATATATACAGAAAAAGAAGGTTCTGGGTTCAAATCCACCGGCTGTGTGGAGCGTGCACGTTCTCTCCAGGTGCTCCGGCTTCGTCCCGTGGAAATCATAAAACATTCCTTCTCAGGTTATTTTCCATAGACGTTTGTTACGCCCCCGGTGGGCGAGTGTTTCCAAAAGGAGCAGCTTTGTCCGCTAACTTTCTTCCTAGTTCATCTTTCTTTGTCAGCCACATGTTGACGCTCTCTGTCTCGCAGGCGCATCCAGGTTCCAGCACCTCCTACAGCCTGAGCTCCTCTCAGCCTTTCGCCAGCTGTCTGTCCACAGCGCCGCCACTGCCGCCACTACTGAGCCAAGCCCAGACCTCACTGCCAGGTGAGACCGAGTTCACGCATCGGCGCACGTTATTTATTGAGAAACTGCGTTGGCTTCACAGCAGAGCTTCTCCTGGCACGAATACTTTGTGCGCGCACATCCATTCTGCTGTTACTGCACAATAAACGTGATCCTCTGATGACGCTGCTGCCTTCCAAGCACACCGAAGAGCGTGTGAAGCTGATGTCTGTCTGCCCTCTTTCTCAGAGTCTGACCTCGATGACTGTCGCTTCCCGTGTCAGGGGAACTCGCCGAGAGAGAGTCTTTCCTCGCAGTGAGTCTCAGTCTCTGCTTTTTCACCATTATTGTTATCGTTTAATGTCAAGTCCTGAACACAATTCATCATTCGTACATTTCAAGTTTACTGATTGAAGTGAGTCAGCAAGTAGACGAAGCCATGACCCGTCGGTGACTCATCATTCATCTGTCAGATGATTTTTTTTCCCTTTGTCATTTTCATTACCAGCAACAGGAAAATGCTGGCTGGTGAACAATCAAAGTGGCTGAGTGGATAAAAAAAATACAAACCACAGCCGCAGAGGCTGGTTGGTAGTTTCCCAGCTTAGCTGCCGCAGCTCTGATGTGTCGCTTCTCTCTGACTTCCTGTCGGTTTTATCCTCCTCCTCCACACCCAGGTCTCCGATGAGCTGTCTTCCTCTTCTGTTCGACCAGAGAGACGGGTTGGGCGCGGGAGTCAGAGCCCGTCCCGAGAACGTCCCTCTAGCCAGCTCCCACATCGATCTCCTGCTGGAGAAACACAGCAACGGGGAGATGGGAGTCAACAGTAAGTAGGGCCAGTGGGTCTAGATATCAAACCAAGCGTCACGGGATAAACGTGTCAGCGGACACTCCATTAGTTACACTGTCGGACCCCCTTTTACCTTCAGACCTGCCTTAATTCTTCCTGGCGTAGGTTCGACTTCATTCCTCTGAGATTTTATTCATATTGGCATGAATGCGTCACACAGTCGCTGCACATTTGTCAGCTGCGCAGCCACCGTGAGAATCTTGTGTCCCACCACATCCCAAAGTTGCCCTCTTGGATTGAGATCTGGTGACTGCAGAGGTCCTCTGAGTACACTGAACCAGTCTGAGAGGACTTGAGCCGGCAGAAGACGGGTGCCATGGAGGGATGCACATGGTCAGCAGCAATAGTCGGGTAGGCTGTGGTGTTTACACGATGCTCTGTTGGTACCAGGAGGCCTAAAGTGTCCCCCACATCATCACAGCACCACCAGCCTGAACCACTGATACAGTGGCTCCATGCTTTCATGCTGTTCACGCCATCAGAACGTCACAGCAGAAATTACGGCTCGTCAGACCAGGCGACGTGTGTCCGATCTTTCTGTTGTTCGGTTTTGGTGAGTCTGTGTGAACTGTAGCCTCATTTCCTGGTGTGCTCTTCTGCTGCTGTAGAAGTTATACGTTCACAGGTGCTCTTCTGCATACCTTGGTTGTGATGAGTGACTTACTGTTGCCTTGCTATCAACTCAAAGCTCCTCTGACCTCTGGTGTCAACAAGGCGTTTTCTCCCCAGGGAGCTGCCACGCACACTTTTTCGGACCAAACTCTGGAAACCCTCCAGATGGTTGTGTAGGAAAATCTGAGCTGAGGAGCAGTTTCTCAGACAAGTCAGTCTGCTACCAGCATCCCTGCTACGCTCAAAGTCACTAAAATCGCCTTTATTCCCCATTCGGACGCTCAGTTTGAACTTCACTGCGTCACCACTGAGCTGCTGCCATGTGACTGGCTGATTCCATATTTGTGGCTGGTGAGTGTATACTGTGCATAAAAGATGGGGGTAGACTGTGATGTCACTGATTGGGTGCACATGCAAATTAGTGTTAACTAATAAAATATTAGATCATCAAAACTGGAACACAGCATTGTGGGTAAGATTGTTAACTGAATAAAAACTAGACTTCAGAAACAAATGAGGCAGGAAACCATCGCGGCTGCAGTTTGTGTTTTTATTGTTGTATTTTTGTGCGTTTCTGTCACCCTGTGAGAGAGCTGGTTCTCCCTGAGCACGTGTGACAGATGTGGAAGTGTCTGGAGAAGCCGTGGAGAACGTTATGCTGCCTGTAACATCGTTCAGCATGGGCGGTCTGGTGATGGGGGGGGGCAGATCCACGGAGGGACACACAGACCTCTACATGGTAGGGAACGGCACCCTGACTGCCATCAGGTATCAGGATGAAATCCTTGGAGCTGGTGCAGTGGCTCCTGGGTTCCTCCTGGTGCCTCATGTGGTGAGAGGATGCAGCCAGCTCCTGGAGGTTGAAGGAACTGATAAATCCATTAGAACACCTCTGGGACATCATGGAGGAGGTCCTCCAGGACACCTCCAGGTTGCACCTCAGGCTCTCCAGGCGCTCAGTGATGCCCTTGTCCAGATCAGGGAGGAGGTCCTCCAGGACACCATCCATCATCTCATCAGGACCCCACGACGTTCTCAGCACGTGGGCGCCACACAAACTACTGAGCACCAGAGTTGCTGCCGGGAAACTTCCAGCTCCGATTTTCGGGTTGATCCTTTTCATTTCCAAACGGTCCAGATCAGGGTCGATTTTCCCCCAGTGAGCTCGGATGTGTTTTCAAAGTGTTCCTTTAATATTTGGAAGCAGTGTGTTTGTGTTGCTTACTTCTTCACCTCTTTGAGCCTCTCAGAATCTTTCAAATTAATCAAATGTGAGAAAGAGAAACAACTCTTTGGTTGAACTTTTCTGCTTCATTTTAAGCCAGCGGGGGTCAAACACACACTCTCACATACACTCCTGTGCACTCTGAGCCTGGTGCCGTCTGCAGATGATGAATGAATCTGTGGGGGAAAAAAAAGGAGATCATGTGCCGCTGATACTGAAAGCTGCTGCAGCAGCTGCTTGCTTTCTTTTACTCTGACTCACTTTTTCTCAGGGACATCGTCAGCTGACGCTCGTTTCTAATTTATCATTTGCGCTCGGCCTCGTTGTTTTTGACTCACACTTACACGCAGACAACCTTTTATTTCCATAGTTGCTGCCCTTCTTCCCCCCCCTCAGCTCTTACAGCACTTAAGTCCATTTCTATAAAAGGACACCCCACCCCGTCTTCACCTTAAATATATTTATCTGCATGAGAAAGCGTCAGAAGTTTATTTCACAGATTTTTCTCAAGCTGCAGCTTCTGTACGTCTTTTTTAAGCCTGCCAGCGTAAAATAACCCATGGCTTACCCCCACAATAAGCACCCCCCCGTGTGTGCTAAAACAGCAAAGGTAAAGCTAAAGTGTGACTGCTTGTGCACCGATCAGAAAAAATAAGCGATGAACGAACGGCTTAAAGTAGAGAAGCTGAGAATGTGGAGCGGTTCAGGACACAGCCTTCGTTTTGTGACCTCTAATATTTTCCAGCACAGCTCTGCCCGACTTGAGCCCAGGCGGGGGCCCAGACTGCCAGAATAATTGGAAACACCTGTGAGAGGCTGCAGGACTTACAAAAAGCCCAGTACAGGTTGCTGGGTCCACCTCTGCGCCCCCGTGCATCAGTGATCCTTTAGCCGTGACTTATTCAATCCTGTACTGATATTTAATGACACTGTTTGGATTGATGCAGCCTCGTCCTGCATCAGTTCTGTCCCTTTGACTGTATCCGACCGGCTCTGCAGCAACTTCCAGCAGAACGAGTTTCACGTTATCGAGCGCTCGCTGACAGAGACAGGCTCTGGGTGGGCGGCCATCTGCCCCGAGCGGCTGGGCTGAGACAGGATAGGCTGAACGCTTGTACTTCATTTTTATTTGAGCGCCACCAACTGGCTGTTACAATCAATACAATAATTGTGAAAATAAAACCAACATCCCTCCTCCAAGGCCAGAGATCCGCAGATCTAAAAGGAAATCTGGAGTCTGATTTTTTTTGTGATATTCTCTCAAAAAACATCGAGACAGCGTCTTTAGATTTTTCTTATTTCAGTGTCAGCAGCTATCTCTGACGATATGACGATCATGCAGATCCACCCATAACCTTCTAATACTGATAACAGACAGATTAAAGGAAAGCAAAGTAATAAGAGCCGTTGCAGTGATAATAGTAATAATAGTGACTGATGACAGCTGGAGTTCCTGAGCCACAAATACCTGCAGAAAGGAGTCAGGAAGGGAGGAAACACAAAGTCATTGGCATGCAGTCAGTGACAGAGAGACGCGTGGAGCTCCCAGTGCATCGTGGGACGTCTTCCAGCAGCGTGAGCCTAAAGTAGAATAACTGATTAGATTTTTGATAAGTTTTAGGGAAGCTGGTTCCACGGCCTGATAGCTGAAAAACGTCAACTCGCATCCATGTTTCTGACAATACTTGGTGTCTGAAAATATATGCGTGTAAAGTATTATTTAATAATTAATTCAAGATAGCGTGAGCCTCCTTTCCTGGGCAAAAACCTGCATTCACCCCGGTCTCCCTGTCCCTGCAGTTGTGGAGATGCTCCAGTCGTTGCACTCCCTGCAGCAGGAGAACCAGCGGCTTCAGGACCAGATCCTCAGCCTGACGGCCAAGAAGGACCGCCTGCAGCTGCTCAACACGGAGCTGGCCGTGCCTTTCCCTCCACAGGTTCACTCCACCCACGGCTCCATGCACGCGTCCGCCCAGATCAACTTCCTGTCATCCACCCAAGGTCAGATTAAGCTCTTCCGCCCTCTTTCCTATCCAAACCTCCAGACCCATAATTCACCATCCCATCTCCTTTTTTTTTTTTTACCTGCACTCCTTCGTCCTCCCTTTGCAGCCCCACCTGCTTACACAGATGATTTGTTGATGTGAATGAACTGTAGGATCAGAAAATGGTGTTCAGTGCAAACATGGTAGTTTTCACCCTGTGATTGTGGCTCTCATCTCCTTAGACCCCCTGAGCACCAATAAGAGTCCCCTGTCCAAAAGCTGCTTCCTGAATGACACCTCCTTTGTTACCTCGTCTGAGGTGAGAAACTTTAGTTCCTTTCGTACCTTGAAATCACCGTGCAATCCTGTCAGGCACCATTAGCAAGTATATTTGTCTTTGCTTTGTTTCTTAAGTCTCTTTGTGGGGTTCCTCGTGTCTCTTATTTTACAGGAAACGCCGTAAAAGCTGCTCTCTCGCTCTCTTCTTTCTGTTCCAGGAGCTCCACTCCGGTAGTCCGTCCCGAAGTAGCTCGTCTCTCTCCTTCCAGAGTACCCCCCCTCCTCAGCAGAGCCCCGCCTCCTTCGGCCAGCCGCTGCTCAACGGCTTGAGTCGAGGGTTGAATGACGGCTTGGGGGCGATCAGCCAGGCCGGCAGCTCCGCTCTGCCCGTGATGGGCGGTCTCATGGCGTCTCTCGCAGGAAGTCCTCAGCTGACGGTGAACGGCGTGCTGGGCAGTCTGAACGGAGTGATCCAGTCACCTGTGCAGAACGCCCCTCAGCCCACGCTCCCGGCCCTGCGACCCCAGCCCCCGCCGCTCAACCCCCTGGCGCTGCCTCAAAGCTTTCAGCTTCCCAAGAATGCCAGTCCGTACGTAACAAAGCTGTCTTTAAAACTGCAGAAGGAGAAAAAAACGGCTCTAACTGTGGTTTGGGTTTTACTTCCAGGGTCATATTTAGAATTCAGATTTTCCCTCTTTTTTTTTTTTTTTA